>OZ010695.1:0-263357 GCA_963932265.1 Thymelicus lineola
CGAATAGCTAGTATTCTATGACGTCACGCACGCGGAGCCTGTTACCGCCGACGCCATCGCCGGTTGGATGGTTGTTCATCAGTACGTCTTCGAATTTTGAACAGTGCAGTGTGTTTTCAAAATAAGTCACGGAACGCATTCTTTGTTTAAAAATCAGAGTCATTTAGTACATCGTGAAGAAAATCTAAGGTACGCAACGTTCAGTCTTATATTAATAGTATGAAATCAAAATGGCAAAACCATGCGGATTACCGTATGATGCCGTGTCGTGCTTCAGCGAATGCCCGCTCTCCGGACGGCAGACTCGCTTCAAAAATCACAGTATACTCTGTGAAAAGCAAACGACAAAAGATGGTAAACAGCCGTCACACGCTGTCTTGTCCCTGCGTCAGCCGTCGCGTCGGCTATGCGGACGCCAATCATCTACTCAGCCGCCATGTCGGCTATATAGACGCTAACTAATCACTCACGCTATTCGCCCAGCCGCAGCCGCCATGTCGGCTAAACATCAGTCGTGTCGGCTGAACATAAACGGCCGTCGTCGGCTCGTTAGCCGTCCCATTGGACGACAAAATTTTGTAAACCACTAAGCTGATCCTACGTGAACGCTTATGCAGTTTAAATCATTTATGATATCTCTTTCAGATCATGAATCGTACAACTCTCGGCGAGGTGGCTAACTGGGAACCACCACCTGATCAAGAACAATTCTATAAACGTATCATCGAAATCATCGATGAATATTACCCCGACAACTGGAGGTTATGGGAAATCAATCAGTTATCCTACGAAGATTTATTTGGCACAACAATATCTTCGGATGACGAGAATCGTTTACGATTCGCGATACCAACGGTCCGTCTAGCTTACGCTTACAGCCCGCAACCTTCTCTGAGCGAGCGCCGATTTAAATTTATAAAAAGAATTTTAATAACCTGGCCATTAGGTAGGGCCCTTATTTACTCACCTTTTACAACCATGAAGAGGATCCATCCAACTGATGCTTACAATGGTTTTGCTGAAAATTTAAGCATAATAAAAAAGGAACTCCTTCCACGGCACGAGGCATCGAGGATACTTAAGTCACAAATCGCAGAAACAACACCACCTAGGACGTCACGTGCCTTGTCTTCGACTCCAACCTCAACTATTGCGTCGAGAAAGAGACCTCATTCTCCAAAGGCACAGGAATCAAACCCTTTCATCGAGGACTACATGGAACGACAAAATAAAATCCTGCAGGAGCTGTTGAACCTCGCTAAGCATCAATCGGAAATACTTACTGCCAAAGTAACATGCTGCTCCGATACCCACAGCTCTATTGAACAAGAGCCGGAGGAGGAAGAACTGGAAGACGGATCTTGGGCCCCCCCAGCAATAGTAGAACCTGAAACTGAACCACAAAACACCGTAGAGCAAGAAGATCACTTTTTTGATTTCGCACCGGAAACGAAAGAATCGGATAGTAAGATAGGGAAAGCGGAAGAAAATCTAGTGAAGCAAGGGTCACATTGTCAAAGACTCGGAGAAAGCTCTTAGCAGAATATTAGGTACGCTGACGTACAAAGACAGTTTCAAGCAAACCCAGTTTTCACCAATCTAAAAGTTAATAATATATTAGCTACGCTAACTCCGAACTGGCAAACAATAACATTCCTAGAGAAAGTTGATGCGTGCCTGGGCGCCATCACACATGGCCTCCTTCAACAAAGAAAACACTTCCAGGATATTTACAACAGCGCTTCCCTGGAAGTAAAATCACACATAAGCAAAAATTTCCTGGCAGCTGACTCACCTTTCCGGCGCACGTCAGATTGCTTGCTACAATACACCTGCGGAAAGAGAGCAGAAATAATACAACAGCGCAGGTCTGTTTACAAACCGAGTAATAAAACACTGTACGAGCTGGTACATTCTATCCCACCATCCAATACATATTTATTCTCGGAGCCCCAACTATCAGATTTAGTTAAAGAACAAGGTGGCATCAACAAATTTTTTCTTGCCCGAAAGCAAATATCAAGTACCTCAAAACCGAAAACACAATTCACACGAAACCAATATAGTCAAGAAAAGAAAACTAGACCAAAATATAATGATAAAAGACCTTCCTTCCGAGCCTCAGGGCAGTCTAGAAAGCCACCAGTCACGACGTTCCCCGCAGGGAAACCGAAAAGATCGAGATATGAGGGAAAACCAAAACTATAATAAAAGTATTAAATTTAAAGCAGGACAGGTAAGCGATCATATTCAAACTTGGAGATGTTTCGGTGCCCCAAATACATTAATATCAGTCTTATCAGGTTACAGAATACCTTTCATACAAAAACCACCCCTAAGGAAATTCAAGTCTATTAACTGCGAACGACTTTCAACGAAACCTTCTAGTAAATTGTCAGTAGAGATTCAGAAAATGTCAGACTGTAAGGCAATTGAAATCTGCTCAAGTGACTCGGGGTTCCTATCCCCAATGTTCGTAAGGGAAAAATCGGATGGTACTTATAGGCCTATATTTAATCTTAAACTACTGAATCAATATCTTAGACCTCCGAAATTTAGGTTAATAAACCATAACAAAATATCCACATGTTTGAACGATTTAGATTTTATGATTAAAATAGACCTATCTCAAGCTTACTTTCATATCCCTATTATAAAATCTCACAGACGATTCTTGGCGTTTAACTTTAATAATACAGTATACCAGATGACCTGCCTACCTTTTGGTCTCGCAACTGCACCATATATATTTGCCAAAATTACTAATTGGGTCGCAAATTTTTTCAGGGAAAAAGGAATCCGAGTTGTATTTAGACGATTTCCTGATATTGCACCGCGATGCAGACACCCTTTTACAACAAAGTCAATTAGTCCAAAAATTCTTGATAGACATGGGCTGGTGTATAAATTATCAGAAATCCATCCTGTCACCGTCGCGCGTAGCCGAATATCTCGGCATAATCTGGAACACACAAATAAACCTCAAACAATTGCCAGAGGAAAAGATTCAAAAATGTATTACCTTAATAAAAAATGCACTAAAAACTCGTTGGTGGTCTTGGTGGACAGCAAAAGTACTACTGGGAAATTTAAACTTCGCGGCTTTCGTGGTTCCCCTGGGAAGACTATACTGTCGCCGAGCGCAGGTCGCAGCGAACAAGTTGCCAATGGAACAACGACACAAAAAGTTTCCGTTACCACCCAACGTCTCGGAGGATCTGAAGTGGTGGCTGGGAAACATAACACAGTCCTCGCCAATTCATCAACGAGAAGCCTCTGTTTTCATCACGACCGACGCTGCAAAAGAAGGGTGGGGGGCTACCATAGGAAGCCAGAAGATAAACGGCATCTGGAAAGCAAATCAGCGAAATTGGCACAGCAACCACAAAGAGCTGTGGGCAATTCTAGAAGTTCTCAAAGAAAAAGGGCCTCAATTACGAGGTCAAACTGTGATGGTACAGTCAGACAACAAGTCAGTGGTGGCCTACATAACCAAACAAGGAGGCACAAAATCGCTGAAGCTCTTGCAGGTAACCCGCAGAATCCTAAATTGTGCCAACCGACATCAAATAATCATAATAGCACGATTCATTCCGGGGAGATACAACGAAATTGCAGACAGCTTGTCACGTTCGACCAGCCTACCAGAGTGGTCCCTGAACCCTCGTATACTTCAAGTAGTCTTCAAGAGAATGGGAACCCCCACTGTAGATCTATTCGCGAGCACACGATCAGCCATAACACGGACATATGTCAGCGAAGATGCGAGGGACAAAAAATGCCTGTTCGTCGATGCCTTCAGCCAACCTTGGAAATTCAACCTCGGTTGGCTATTTCCCCCGCCAGCACTAATTCCGCGCGTTCTAAGGCATCTGACGCGATGCAGAGGAACCTACCTTCTAGTAGCTCCACGATGGGAGAGAACCTTTTGGAAAACAGAATTGAGGCAGAGAGCATTGTGCTCTCCATTAACAATTCCCAACCCGAAGGAGAACTTGTTCGATCACAGAACAGGGAGACCGCCTCCAGCAATAAAAGACATGTGTTTGCAGGTCTGGAAAATACGGGCTGGTCCAATTTAATAGAGTCCTGGCCAGAAGAGAGCTGCCGTCTCCTGGAAATGGCATGGCGTAGCTCTACTTTAAAAACTTATAAACCAGCATGGAACCGCTGGGTATCCTGGGCTAATCAAAACAACGTTAAAATAAATGACCCTTCTCCTGAAAATATCGCCCAATATATGTGCTATCTTCATCAAGAAGTCAAACTAGCTGCAAGATCTATTGCTCTACATAAGTCAGTGGTTACAACATTCGCCAATCCGGGAAACAGTCATACACTGGGTGGTCACCCGCTAGTAAAACAAACCCTGAAAGCAGTCTTTATGAACAAACCACCGATTTCGAAACCCCTAACATGGGACATTGGACATCTAGTTGACTACCTAAAAAACTACAATTTCAACGAAAGCAGCTTGTTTCAGGTCTCTCGGCACGTAGCCGCTCTACTACTTCTAGCATCTGGACGCAGAATACACGATTTGACCCTGCTGGATATCGGTCCTGACTCTTTCGAAACTCATAATAATTACATGATATTCTGGCCTCAATTTGGATCAAAAACAGACTGTATAAAATTTAGACAATCAGGATGGAAGATCACACCAAACACTATCCAAAACCTAAATTTAATACATTGGATCAATCATTTGATTAATTTAAGTAAAAGTCGACGAGCAAACAAAACATTTCGTTTATTCATCACGACCAGGAATCAAGTAAAAGCAGCCTCACGAACTGTCATCTCAGGATGGATTCGAAGCTTACTTAAAGCTGCAAATATAATAGCCTCACCAGGCAGTTTTAGGTCAGCTGTAAATACCGATAACTGGTCCAACAACAATTTTAGCCTGGACGAAGTCCTTCGTCGAGGAAATTGGAGAACCAAAGACACGTTTATTAAACATTACTTTAAATTGGTTCCCCAAAGAGTCTCTAGAGGAAATCAGCCCCGCTTAAGTGATTCATTTACACCTCTTTAATTATAAATAATTAATACTGTTGCGCTGATTATCATAAAATATAAATAAATATTACATTTCATTGTTAACCAGAATATACGGTTTTGTTCCTAATATTTGTTACGTGTTTAAATATTAATTATAATAATTTAAACCTATAATTTGTTATTCAAATGTCTGATTTTCCTATAAATACATCTTTAATCAATTTCTTCTCGTTTCATTCCTCTTAACACTGATCACAGTACGCCTTGCCATCGCCGGCAGAATATAAACACTTCTCACAAGTGGGTCAAGCGAAGGCTCGAACACCTAAATATAACCGTTTTCCCCCCGAAGGGAAGAAAACGATTATTTAGGTTTCAGCCGAAGCTTGACCCACTAAAATTTACATTTCTTGCCGGCTTGTGAGAGTACTGATGAACAACCATCCAACCGGCGATGGCGTCGGCGGTAACAGGCTCCGCGTGCGTGACGTCATAGAATACTAGCTATTCGAGGGTAGAAACACACTGCAACTAGGCAAAATTTGGGGGGGTAATCTCACAAGTGGGTCAAGCTTCGGCTGAAACCTAAATAATCGTTTTCTTCCCTTCGGGGGGAAAACGGTTATAATAAATAAATAAATAAGCACAAAATACACTAATGTTCCAGATAGCGAAAGAACCTACACTATTTTTACTGTATGTTTAATATGTTAGCTTGTATAATTGTTTGTGTGTACTGTTTCATATATATTTTATTTTGTATGCCTCTTTTTATACATAAAATATAAACATTGCTATGTATAGATCTGATCAGACGAGAAAATAAACCAGTTACATGGTGTTACCTTGTTGATGGCTCAAAATCAAGTAAGTCATTTATCACTTCGTATTACTATAAAAAATCGTTATTTGTATTGGGTTAGCTAATGCTGGCCATACACGATTAAGTTTACTTTTCAAGTTTCCAGCGGACTTGATGCGGTATCCAGTAAACTTGACGGTGTATGGCCATCTATGTATGGAAGACCGCTCATGCGAATGGAATACCGCATCAAGTCCGCTGCAAACTTGAAAAGTAAACTTAATTGTGTATGCCCAGCTTTAGAATACTGACCCCAATCCCATGCGAGCATACTACTAGACGACTAGTTACGAAGCAGCTGGTTACTTATAAAATATTTTTGCTACAACAAATTAATTAAATGTTACAGGGGGTCAACTTATTATTCACGCGCTCACACCGGTTGACATTTAGCGAGTTAGTTCAGAGTAGTCTCGAGGGAGTGCTGCAGTAACCGTTGAAAGGTGTCGAAGGGAACGTTATTATGTACTCGGTGAATGGAAAGTCGTTCAAAGTCACTAGTTTTCCTTGCTATAGTCATTTTTAGGGTGCTCAAAACAGAAAAATGACATTATTGAAATTTTTTTGGCCCCTTCTTACGTGTTTGGTTTGATGTAGTGCGGATTTTTTTATTTCGACTATCCCATGGTGTCTTTGGAGAGGTCGTTAAAAATTGCGACATAATGTTATGCTTCTAAGTTCTAATTTTGGTTACAGTCATTGTATCCTCCCATATGTAAAATTCATTGTATTATCATAGAATCTAAAAGAAAAACTATCACGGCTACGTTATTTTTAGTACTTAATTAGTAGGTAATAAAATAGGTCGATGAAGTCGTTATAGAGTCGAAATTACGGCATACAATAATATTTCGTGAGTATGATTAAACTTCTATATAATAGAGTAACAGTAATTTATTTGGTTTGTCATATGGAAAAAAATATTTTATGGTCATTTACAAATCCCAGTAAAAGTGTTGTTCAGTAACAGGAAAAGTATGGTATTGTTATAATAAATTACATAATATTGCAAAAGCATGAAAAATCTTTTTCCGAATAGTAAAATGAAAAATATATTTGGCTGTACACAGCACTATACAAAAATATGTCCTGTTTCTGTACAAAAAGTTAACGTTGGATACAAACAAGGGAAGTGTATTGACAAAGCTGTCCGTTTGTCTGCAATTTGATAGATGATTGTAAATACTCGCAGCATATTTTGATAGCAGGCATTCAGTTCAATGTATTCATAAAATTCTCTGTTAGAATTTTATCACTTGACAGCAAATTTCACATATAATGTTGAAACTTATTGAATTATTTTTTAACTGAATGTAAAAAAGGAGGAGGGGGTCAAGATTCGATTTGTAAAATCAACGTCGACAATTTTTTTTTATTTGCTTTCAAGTACGCTTTGGCATACTTCCAGATTTGTCCCATATTTTCCAAATTCAGTTCTCATAATTTTATTCAGATGAAGGAATTTATGAGAATTTGAGGCAACTTATAATATTATTAATGAATATTATATACATATATCGGTGAGGCCATGAATCTCCAGTGAAGGTCCAGGGACGGACCTCTTTATTCTACAGCGCTTGCCTGATGCAGAGGCTGGCATATAAGAAATGTCATGTCATATTTAGATTAGGGAATTGTCAAGAATGTAGAACAGATTATTATTGATCACGTAGTGTGGAAGTACTTTGAAATATTGATGTGAATGTTAGGAGAACTGGAAATATATCATGGTGCAAAGTAAAAGGAATATCATTTCATAACCAATACCATAGAATACCTCCTTCTGCTACATCAGAAGTGATGGACGAAACATGCCCACAAATCGGAAAATAAATGAGGAATGACACTAGTTCGGATGACATTTGAAGAAAATTTTGCAATGAGAAATGAAACAATACAAAACGCGATGAAATGAGAATGTGGAAGTTCATAATATAATCGACGTAGACAATGCAAAACGTAGTGATGCGACTCAGTGGAGCTAGAGTTCATATAAACCAAGCCATCCAATGTGTCATGATGACCGAAGGAGTATGAATCGCAGATAAGTAGCCTTAGTCTAGCATCAAATGTGTTATCATACGAGTAACCTGATATCATACGAGTCAAATTAACCTTATTTATTTTTCAGTTGCAGAAAATCGATAAGACATGAAATAATGATCTACCACGTGAAACCAAGAGACCCAGGAGCTAACACTGAAACCGATGGTTTGCTTGGAGACATGTCTGCTGCAGGTGTAAGTCACGTAGAGAAACTATGGTCGGTCTGGTAGTATAGTAAAAGAAGGTTTAATGATGATGATATGATGATATCGATTTAATGTGTCGCAACAATGGCTATTGAAAAAAAAAGTGAGAAAAAATAAAGAGGAAAGTAAAAAACAGAGGTAAAAAAAATAGTACCTACTAAAAAAAAGTGAAAAAAAAGAGTGAAAAAAGAGAAAAGTGAAAATGAAAGGTAAAAAAAAGAGTACCTAGTAACAAAATGGAATTACAAAAAAAAAATTGAGTAAAAAAAGGATGTAAAAAAGGTGTTAAAAAAAAATGAAAAAAAAGGAAAGAAGTGTGAATAGAGTCCGGGCCAGCATAGAACTGAAGGGGCGATGTACCTGAAGAGTCTTGGAGAGACTGGACCAGGAGTCTGCAGGGTTTGAACCGGACCAGACGACAATGACATAATTGCGACGTTTCGTAGAGTTTTATGAACCAGATTGGTAACCAAATGGCCAGACCATAGTTCTCTCCACTATGTTTTAAGTGTCCACATTTAAAAAAAAATATCAGACTTAATGAGCGAATTATTCTTGACTATAAATTAATAATGATGAATGATAAAAATGAATATGAGTGAGGTTAATGTAGTCAGAATAGCCGAGCAAGATACTGTTGAGACTATTTTTACAGAATTCTTATTATCCACACGAGGCCGTGCGGGTCGTCAGCGATGGCCGAGTGAGTGAACACAAAAACAACGTGTTTCGGACCCAGCAGTTAGAGCAGACCACATGCTTTGATCCAGTGATGACGTACCAAGATAAATTAATCCGCGCACGAGGACGAGCGCACGTCAGGATAGCCGTATCGGTGAGGCCATGAATCTCCAGTGAAGGTCCAGGGACGGACCTCTTTATTCTACAGCGCTTGCCTGATGCAGAGGCTGGCATATAAGAAATGTCATGTCATATTTAGATTAGGGAATTGTCAAGAATGTAGAACAGATTATTATTGATCACGTAGTGTGGAAGTACTTTGAAATATTGATGTGAATGTTAGGAGAACTGGAAATATATCATGGTGCAAAGTAAAAGGAATATCATTTCATAACCAATACCATAGAATACCTCCTTCTGCTACACATACATATATGTATGAATATTATATTATACATGGAGATTTTAATAATATAATATGTTTTCCGAATACTGTTTCTTTGAAGTTGGTTATTTATTTGGTAATTTTTTTTAAATTTTGGTAAAATATTAACAAACAAATCAAGTCAAATAAAAGCTTGTAGAAATACAGTACAGTTCAAAGTTTATTCATTCACACAAACTGTATCGTTCTATTCGTCACAAATTACACATCTAAAGATGTAACCTACGATTGAAGCCCGAGTAACGTTCAGTGATTATTTTAAACTCTTTATACAATTCCCAGATGTCGGCCGCACCGTAGCCTCGTAAAATGTCCTTAATATTGAACTTTCTGGTGTTTTAGCGTGGGTAATATTTACCGAGGGTCGAGTGACCCTTGCCGTATCACGCATGAGTTCCTTAATAGTACACAAAATTAAACACGCTCTACAAATATTGGAATAGAATATTGAAAAGTACTGTTTTTCATGTCAAAAGTTCGTACACTTTTGCATGGCCCCTTGAGTATGGTCCCTGCGTAGTCTATTTTATGGATTAGAGCGGCTCTTAGTGTTATTTATAGCAGCCAAATGGTTACTCAAAACGATTTGTCCAACTTTACTGGCGGTAATGTGCCGGGGATATTAAATATCAATACTTACCAATTTAGCGCTAATTCGCGGCATCAGTTTTGAATTTAGTAAAGTGGAAGGCCAAGCCTTAGTAAAATTCGTTGCGAGAACTTCAAATCATTAGTAAGATAAATCGATGATATGACTTGGTTATCTCTCATCCTCCTTATATATGTATTTAAAAGACAAGACTGCCTGGATGTTAGAGCAGTGAGTAAGAAAAATCTCCTTGGGAGTTCTTACCGCTCAGTTTGTGAAGTGCCTATTTGTAAAAACCAGCCTTGGTTGAATTTCATCTTGATTACATTGAAAACAATCGTCATTTAATTAAAACAGTATACTCAATGTAATGTAAGTTTGCAATTTTCTGTCCGCTTGAGACGTTACAAAGTGAAATCCGTGTGATTGGAGCAACTGAACAAGCTCCAACAGAGTCCGACCGTGTTCCTCAAAGTTTTACCACGTACTTCTATTACATTTTCAAGACAGGGGCGTACTCCTAACTCCGTAGGTCACATTGAAAAGCAGCGGCCCTCGCTGAATGTGACCTTTTTCAGTGCCACCTGCTTGGCACTGCGATTAATTTTAAGCATAGTTAGTATTACTTTTTAGCATATTGTTGTATCTATTGCAGTGCCCTGAAATAAATGTTTTTCTTTCTTTCTTTCTAACATGGAAAAGCAACTTTTATCATTGTAATTATTTATTATGATTCAGAGGTCAGACGATTCCTATATATTGTTTGATGTGATGTGAAACCCCACTCTCATTATGAACTTGTCGCTGCGTCGCCATGTGATATATAGATTAAGCTGAAAAGTGAGTAAATGAAATTTACGTGATTAACGTCCCAACTCAGAGTCACTAACGGTTACTTTAATCGCTGCTTAGTAAAGAATCACCATACAAATTCTGTACTAAGAGCGATTTAAATAACCGTTAGTGACTCTGAGTTGGGGCGTTTGACAATAATTATAGGTACTTATAAAAAATGTAGAATAATAATTCTGAAATTCTTAAAATATCCTGAAATAAAAAGAACCAGAAGGCTAGTCAAATGCTATAAATGATAGATATAGACAAGCTAATTCAATAAGGTCATACAAATTTTACGATATCAGTGATACAAATCGCTTTTGCTGGTTGAGTTTAAACTATGTAAGGAATGTTGAAAATCTCCTATAGGATGCCAGACTGTGGAGAAGTAAGATAATATCACAGATTTATTTAAAAACACAAAGAACAATGCCCAACTGCCATACATCGTTTTATTTCATTTTCAACTTTAGCGTCTTAAAATAAAAAAAAATTCTAAAAATCGCCGCTTTAATTTCTGAGCTAAGATATATAAGATTTTTCAGCAGACACACCCCAGAACCAAAGTATTTCGAGATTGAATTCTTATAACCATTGAGTCATAGAGTAGGGGAGAATGTAATTTTTACCATTATTTTTTATTCTGACTTTTTTTTGATTGACAACCGGAAATGGAAATTTGACATCATTACATTTGTTACCAACATTTATAACGAAATTCTGTGTGTAATATTGGCCTGAAGTCTCCCTATATCTTGCTTGATACAAGCTATGTATCGAAGTGAGTGCCCGAATGAAAATGGACATTGTTGACATAACTGTTATTATAGTCAATTCATCACTTATTAATAAAATTATTTTACGCTGAGTAATACGGGCACAGGTATTAATTTTAAAATACTTAAAAAAATAATTGAATTGCTTCGGTATAACTGACGTTTTAAGACGCTACAAAAAATAAAAAATAATTTTTGGGCATTGTTCTTTAGGTGTGTTGGTTGTTAAGTTAGATGTAGGGCTGTATATTTAATGTTAACTCCTAATTTATAGATAATAAATGGAATGCGTTGGAGAATTCACTGGCTTTAATTGCACACGTAATTACAATGCTTATTTATGCGCGCACACGACTGCTCGCGTAGACGAGGCTTTTACATTATATAACGCTTATGTTAGGTTATGTTGTCCCTACACAAATATCCTGTGGGTGCGCAAACCCACTTTGAGCAGCTCTGTTCTAAAACAAAAGGCAATTTATGTGAAGCAAGTCTCGCGGCAGTCGCGACGAGACGGAAACTAATCCAGTCGAGTTGAGTTCTACGAATCGTTCGGAAAGCTTAGTGAGTTACAAGTGATTTAAAACTCTAGTCAGATGAAACATAAGATACGAAGGAAAACTAAAATTATGTTCATTAATAAAAATGCTAATAATAGGAAAATTACTAAACTGAAAGACAATTTAAACCAGAAAGGCTAACTTGTATGAAGCAGACGAACGACCTGACAGATTGCTGACCTGGAGTGGTCACCGCCATCTTCAGACATATATAGGTACTCCATTTGTCTAGACGAGTCTAATTTGGTAAACAATCTCGGCACTACTTATATTTTAAACATTATTTTAAACTAGCTTTTGCCCGCGGCTTCGCCCGTGGTACAGATCGATTTTTTACAAATCCCGCGGGAACCCTGATTTTGTCTGAGACGAAAATTAGCCTACTTATGTGTATATACTATTGTGTGCAGGGTATAGGCTGCATTAAAACATAAGTAGTAATAGTAGTAGTTAAGTAGTTGTGACGTGATTGAGGAACAAACATCCAAACATCCAAACATTTACTTATAATATAAATAGGATTAGTTTAAAAAATATATAAATAGTACCTAGATACAAAAATTAGTTTTGTAATTAAATGATTATTTGTCTTTAAATTATTTTCATTTTGTGTCAGCCTTATTTTTAAATAACAGATTACGATAAAAGACGCTAACGCCCCAACTCAGAGTTATTAACGGTTACTTAAATCACCCCTTAGTACAGAATTGGTACTGTGATTCTTTACTAAGCAGAGATTAAAGCAACCGTTAGTGAACCTGTGTCAGTGTGAGTTGGGGCATAAGATTGTTTATCAAATAGGACTCGTCTAAAAGTGGACTATCTAAACATTAGCAACACCAGGAGGTTCTCAAATGCAACGTCAGCCCTCAAAGATACCTCTGTACACCGTTTTCAAAATGCCTTTAGAAGGATATTTGCTAGACCACCGGCGGTTTGAACAAGTTATGCAACTTGTGTGCAAAGACACTTAGTGCCAATATAGTTATAGTCACATATTAATATGCAAATGGGAGCGAAACAACCATCCACGAAGGCTCTAAGTTTCAACATGTATGCAAATGCAACTCGCCTCGTTGCTCACTGTATCACAAAGTTATTCATCGTGGACTCGGCACGAAGCTTTTCCTTGCCATTAATTAAATACGTAATATGACGTTTTTTATACATTACAAACAGTTGAGATTTATTTTATAAATTTAGATAATTTACCTACAATTTTGACTTTTGAGATGAAGAAAATAATACTTATCAATGGTTGAGCTGATGATGAAGCGTTTTAGTTTAGCAGGATAACTTTGAATAAATTTTTTCGTAGGTATAGTTAGTTCTTATTTTTCTAGAAGAAAGGACGTTTTAAATTTTTTATCGCTAATAATGACATTACATAATCGACAAAGTTAAATGCTGTTATCAGTAGTCTATGTATCCATTATCTCTGGATAAGTTGGTAGGTAATGTACTCGTAATAACGACCATTATAAATTTTGATTTTTATAGTAAGTTAACTGACTTGCGGGTGTAGATGAAATTTTGATACCTAGATATGCCATTTTGAAAATATGGCCATTAAAAAACGAATTCATTTTTAACAAATTTGTGACTACCTGTATCATAATAATATGGATTTTATATTTTAACAATCAGCATGTGAAAACAGTTTAGTATGATATAACTACAACGCTTATTCATCAACAAACCCATGGGTGCAATATTCCAAACATATTCAGTCATTAGATGTCGAGGTCTGTTTGAAATAGTACCGTCAAAGCTCTTATAAACCGAATTGTTTTGAAGTGTACAAGTGAGGAGAGCAGAACTATTAACAATATCCAATGATATTATAAGTAAAAAGAGGTACATATGTCACTAGCGCGCTAAAGATGAAGATCGTAAGAGCAGTCAATTGACTTCGTCTGCTCGTAGTCGCTCTGCCAATATACAAGACGATAGGCACGCTTTTGTTGTTGTCAGAAGTGCTTGAGATTTGACATACAAAGTTAAAATGCCTTCGTGTATTATTGTAGTGAAACAAAAGATAAACGTATGTGTGTTGTAGCTCTTTTCGGAACAGATTTTTTGGTTGATTTGCATGACGTATCTATAGTTTTTAAATATTATTGACAATATCCGGTTCATTATGCAACTTGCATCCAAATAAGCACTGTTCAAAGGTTATCTAGACTAAGTTTAACTTGAAGACAAATGTTCTAGAACTTTTCAAGTCAATCGATTGTGTCTTGAACGCTTGAATGCTAATTAATCCCTTGCTCTTAAATTGCTTAAGACCTTAAAATTGAAGGATTATATAGAATTGGCAATTAAGTTGTAAGTTTGCTTTCAGACTTGAACATTTGATAAAAAATGTTTTCAATAAAGTTTTCACCATCTAAAATTTGAAAGTTTAAAATTATTATTTAACATTTTAGAACAAGAAATATTTTGTTTCAGATTGTAAACAAATATCATATTTTTTGAAGCGTAATAACTCCTATTAATTTTATATTGGTAGATCAAGTTAATTGCAAAATGGAAAAAAACTTTAGTTGAAATAAATCTAGTTTATCTTAAAGGTCTCCTCATCTCATGATATCATCTAAGGTATTCAATCATCATCAAGGGTTTGGATTGGAATACTTCATTATTATACCTTTGAGAACAATAATGAACAACTTTTAGGTGTGCAAGTTTCCTTTACCTTAAATTAGTCTAATGGCTTTAACCCATTAACGGCCCCCTCTACTGAGCACGGGTCTCTCTTTCTGAGGAGGCGAATAGTATACTCTACCGCTGCTAAAGTGCTGATTTCTGGAGGAGTTAATGGCCAACTCAAGTGTCGGAAGTTTTCATATCATATCTTTGACTATAACAGCCAGAAACGACGATTTTACTTGTCCTAAGAAACACGGAAGCGGTTAATAAATTCTACTAGCAGTCATCCATTCGACTACCGACCGTGCTCGCTGTTACTTAACTTGGTCGATATTCTAGAACTAGATAGTCAAGCCCCCGGGCTATAAGCGCTGCACAAGCCACTGGAATATTAGGAATTTAATACTAAACTTGCTTGTATATAACATATGTTTATAGTTTATACCAAGCAGGTTTATATCTATAACTTATAAGGCTTTGTTAGTAGATATCATGTAGCGCAACTGTTTCCTTTCCCGTCGTTAACTGTGCTAACTTTGAAGTTCTTACTGCTTGAGATTTACTCGTAGACACAAACTTTATCGTCTAGAAGAACTCTTTATTCAGAGTTGTTTTAAAAGAACCCTTACTAAATCTTCAGTAGCTTTTAATCGTGTTTTGATAAGTCGATAATAATGGTCCTAACTTGTACTGTCTACAGTACAAATTGGGCCTAACTTGTACTGTCTTCCTATGTCTCTGCTGTCTACAGTACAAATTAGGCCCACTATCTTATCTACTTGTAATAATACAAAATAAATACAATTTTGTGGTAATACCCAAGGGGCAGGTCTATAACGTGCCAATTATTTCTCGTCTAAGTTGCATAGTATGGCTTCTTGCTACACCTCTACAAACTTACCCAAGGAAATACTATCAACTTCCTTAGAGCAAACTGTTGCAAATAGTAACTAATCAAATATAAAAACAACTTCGTTGTCTCGTGACGATGTCATATTGGACCGCTCGTAGCAAAAAATTGCACCCGCGGGCATCGTTTGTGTTAAAACTGCCCTTGAATTAAACAGAAGGAAGACCGACATAAAGCAAAATAAGTTAACAAAGACTTTTTGCGTTGCGTCGGATTAACGCAAAATATCAGATCATTCCAGTAGCATAGGTAAAAACTGTGGAATATGCTTCCTTTGAAATTGTCTAGAGCGCATGGGTACATGAGTTTCTTCAAGAGAGGCGTAAAGAGTCTCCTTCATAGTCAGAGAACTACTGTTGACTCCTCTGAAGCTATTTTTGCCTAGTTACAGGTCGTCCGTCCGCTTTTTTGTCTATCAAAAAGTAAAACTATCACCGCCGTAGCATTTTTGGTATGGAAATAAGAAGTCATAATCACAAGAAAGAACTAAGTAAGTTATAATTCAAAGCTTTTTAGTTTATCTCTTTTAGTTTAACAAATTAAATCGTCTGCAGGTTTACATGTCTCGCACTCCTCCCATTAAGAGAATGCAGACTGCGTTGTTTATTTCTAAACTCTCGAAGCGCACCACCCAGCTGTTTTAACTCACACTAAAGTAAATTGAAGGGCTCGCGCAATGCTCGTGTTTGTCGTTGAATTTATATTTTATTTGGAATTTGGAACATATTTTATTTAAATTATTTCTTTGACTAGCTTGGCAAAAGCTACTACAAAGCAGCTAGCTTTCATATCTATTCAAGTTTCTTTAGTGATAAAACTGTAACGACGCACGATGCCGAGGAATTTCTTTTCTCTTTCACACAGAGGAATTTCTGACTTCAGTGTGTATGCATGCATTTTTGTGGTAAGCATGACCAATACTATGTAACGAGGTGCAATACCTCATTCAATATTCCTTGGCTTGGCTTTTCTTCTAAATTTTTAAATCATGACAGTCGGGTTTGTTTACAAAAATGCATCTGTCAGCTGGGCTGCCTAAAAGAGGGAAATACTATTTATATATACTCGTAGTAAAAAACGTATAAAACACATTGAAATATAATGTCATAGAAAAGACATCTCGAACAAAATGTGTGTCCCGTACGGGAAACCTTCCGGGCATTTTTTCAAAATTACCAGCTTTTCGGAAAGGTGCTTTGTCATGGATGAGAAGAAAAGACGTAAAGAAACTCCTCAGCATATCTTTTAAAAAAATATTACAAAAAATAATTTTCTATTACAAAAATATTTACTAATCTGAGCGGAACTGGTTGCAGAGCTGGTCATTTCCATGCGTCTTTGTCATTTAAATACTCGTCTACACTATAATATCCCTTGCCTAACAATTGTTTTTATACGTTTTTTGAAAGATTCTATTGGCAAATCACGTATTAATTTTGGAATTATATTATAGAAATGTACACCAAACCCTATGAAAGATTGGTGCACTTTACTAAGTCGGAACGAAGGCGTAACTAATTGATTGATTATAAATACTTTACTGGAATCGGAGCTGTGCCTATCCTGCCCTGAGAGCCTTGCTTCAGTCCTACTTATGGAGGAACTACACCATCGCAAGTACACACAGGTTTATCTCCAGATGGAAAAAAGCACAGTCTCAAAATTCTTTGCTCTACAACACCGACATTATAACAGCTTGTATTTACTTTGTAAACGAATAACTTGCTTTTGACTTTTTCGCGAATTCACAAGCGATTTTACGTTTAGTTTGAATTGAATATATCTTAGTTTGAACCTCACTGCATTCTGTTACAGTTTTACAAACAAATTGAAATCCTACTCAATATGCATGATTTGTATGTGTGCGTATCCGTGCCACACAAACACACGCTGTTTACCTATGTAAAACAGATACGTGCGCTCGCTGAAAATCGATGCTGCACTTGTAGCTAAAAGTTAAAATATTGTGGATAAGATAAGAGATCTACGCTGTGGAAACTTATACAGATGATGATGGACGATACTACATTAATTTTGTTAGTAATAATATATTACGTCTTCTGTGGTAATACCATAATAAAACGCCCAACAGAAAAATACATTACACCGCTTATTCAAGGAAAAATGCCAAGAATGCTCACTGCATTCGCACACTGAATTGTGAAGCTGATTTTGTTAGCTATTAAATTTTAATTAAAATTTTCCCGCACACAACTGTGTTGTGTCTCATCATTTGTTGTAATATTATACCAAAAGGAATGCTATGGAACTTAGAACATACAACATAATTAATAGTACATTATTGTTTATTTTGTAAACTTTTCATTGTGGCACTCAAGACAGGGAATCCTAGAAACAACATAGTTTTTTTTTACTTCGCACTCCACACTACAAAAAACATTCATGTCGTTTTTATTTGTAAATTTATCACTTGTAAGATTGGAATCCTCTAAGGGGCAATCACAAAAATCCCGTGGGATCCTATTTAAAAGAATGAGGGTAGAAGACCGATGGGTTTTAGTGGGTACTCCGTGGATACCAGATAAAAGAGGGTAGGACGCGAAAGTGCAATGCTTAACTATTTAATAACAAAGTATTTAAAAAAGTATTTAATATTTATTCTACTTAAGAAATACTAGCTCTGTATTACGAGTATTTTAATTCAAGGAATTAAAAAGTGGCTACACAAGGTATCAAGTTTATACTTTCAACATTTTACTTTAGACACACACCGAAAGTTTGTATAAGTAGTTGAAGCTAAGTTAGTCGCGGCTGAAATTAGTTTTGTATATGGCCAACATCTGTATAGGCATTTGCCCCACTTGTGAAATATAATGTACATATTTTAATTTTACCTTACATTAAAGCTTACAATATCTACTTTGATAATTTCGTCAATAAAAATCTTCAGAACTTGAGATTCTCCTTTTACGGAAAGTTTTAGCTTTTGTAGTTTGTCATTCTGCAAAACATAAGTAATTGTGGAAAAGTGTTTGAAAGAGAGATTTTTTTTTTTGTAAAAATAGCGAGATATTCTATGAGTAATATTGCAATAAAAACATAGTAATATTTTACATTGCCGCGTGAACCCAGTCTTAGCTGTAAGCACTACTTACTTAATAGTAAAGAAAAATGCCATACCTGTACTGCAGTGATCCATTCTACCAATATGGATTGAAGGTTTCTTGCTAGCGAAGATATTGAGTGACGCGCCATGCGCTCAATATCAACCGCGCAATTAATGCATCTCACGGCAAAAAATTAAACACAATTATTATTTTGCAGAAATCAAATTCAAAAATCAAATGTCAATATCACAGAGTACTTAATCACTACGTTTCTACTGGTCAATATAGCAGACATTTGCATTTATGTCAGCCAATTGTCAACCTCCAGTAATAGCAATGGAGGAAGTAGAAGATTATACAACTTATTTTTATTTTTAATTTATTATGACTACTAATGGCGGAGTTCAGAGGAAAATTAAAATTCTAGTTATGTTTTAATAAATGGAAAACATGTCTTTTCAAGGGACTAAAACCTTGTACAAATAAGAGTATTTTAACCATTTCCGGGGTACATGTTGGCCACCTCCTTTTAGCTACGTTACGATGAGAATCTCGGAATTCTAACAAAGTGCTGGGACGCTCGTATTTATTGTTAAGTAAGCCTAGAATTTACTACTCCGTAGGCACAGAGTTGAAAAAAGAATCAGACGTCACCTTGTCTTATCGAGAGTGACGCCGACCGCTTACCTGGCTGGCTGGCTTCAACCCATTAATGGCCCACTACTGGGCACGGGTCTCTCCTCTTGAGGAGGCCTAGAGCTTACTCCACCACGCTGCTCTAGTGCGGATTGGTGGAGGGGTTAGTGGCCAACCCGAGTGTCGGAAGTTTTCAAACCGCCCGAGGGTCTCCCACATGGCTTAACGACTGTTATCATATGATAACAACCGGGACCGACGGCTTTACGTGCCCTCCGAAGCACGGAAACGCTCAAGAATGTTTTCCCACTAGCGGTCACCCATCCAACTACCGACCGCGCCCGCTGTTGCTTAACTTTGTCGATCACTTACGATCGACGCAAGCCGCAGGGCTATGAGCGCTTCATGACCGCTTACCATGTGTGCGTAATTTTTAGTGTAGTCCAACCAATCTAACACGGTAATGGTGGCGGATTAATAACAGCATGGTGTCAATGTGTGCGTGTGATACTTGTACGAATAGAGGAGTTGGTATTACTATGGGTGCTTCACTGAATTTGTTGCTGACAATCCGTCTGTTCTTTGTTTAAGTCTGTGTCAGTAGGCTAGTAGACTTTTGCCAAATGCTATCTAGCAATCGGCCGCCATTGAAGGAAATGTGTAGCAATGATTAAGCGAATATGTTTCCAGGACAGACAAAATACTTAACTTCTGCCAACTTGAATGATTCTTAACAACGCCAATCATCGTCAGGTCCAAGTGGGATTGCAATTAAGCCTAGTAAGGCTTGTAAGTATACAAGCAACCTCAAAATCACACCTGTTTGGTAGTCGCTCAAATAAACTACGTTTTATATACACTTGTATTCTTATAGCTTCATCTTTGAATAAAAACCAACAATGAAATAATGTAAAAAATAACTCCCAACAGAGAACACTATTTGCTTTAACAACATCTTCGAGAACAACTCGACGATACAATATCGTGCTAAGCAAATATCTTAGTTATTTCAATGTCTGGTTTATTTTGTCGAGCCACTGTTGAAATGTTAAATATTTGGTGCAGATTGAGTGTTTGTATCGAATAACTGAATGTATCTGATGTTTTTTTTCTATAATCTGAGATTTGATGATTATATTTTGCTGTATATTCTGATTGTGAGGTTATTATTGTAGTTTGATTGAACCAATTACTACGTTTAAATCTATAGCAATAAATGTAGGTAACTAAAGTGTCAGTATATAAAATTAAGTTTGTTTATGACTCTTTATTACCCGACTGCTAAGGAAGGGTTATATTTTTAAACGACTTCAAAAAAGGAGGGGGTTCTCAATTCGACTGTATTTTTTTTATGTTTGTTACTTCAGAACTTTGGACTGGGTGAACCGATTTGGATGATTCTTTTTTTAATCGAAAGCTGGTGCTTGTCGTGTGGTCCCACATAAATTTGAGCGAGATCTGACAATGGTATCCATGTCAAAAGTACAATGTACTTCATTTGAAGTCGGTTAATTTTTTGTTAAAATGTTAGATTATATTTCATGGTGTGTATTCATGAATTACAATGCCTTAAAGCTTAGAAGCATGTTTTGCTAGTCAACCCTGGCGATGATGAAAAGTTGCGGTAGGTGAAACAAACAACCCCCCCGGGGGTTGCCCGCCTTGTCGTGGCGGGGGGGCTTAGTAACCGTGGACTGGTCACCCACGGTGAACCAAGAGGCAACCAGGGCCGGCCTGTTTGGGCTGCCGGCTGGCCCGAGGAGGGCGCTCCCAGCGGGCTGAATAAGTCCGCTGCGGACGCGCGCCGAGGTGGGACCGCAGAAGAAGAGGAGTGCTCCCTATCTTCTGCGGCCGTGGAGGGATCGCAGGGGGAGAGGCGTGTTGGTATTACGGTGCGCCACTCTCCCTACCCCCTGCGAGCTGGCGGGGCCGTTCCGCCGAAACGGCATTGGTGGGGCCGCAGAGGAAGAGGCATGTCGGTATTACGGTGCGCCGCTTGCCCTATCCTCTGCGGCCGATGTGTGGTCGGTGGAGGAACCACAGACCTGATCCTCCACCGGGTACCAGTCATCTGGTATCCATGGCCTCCAAGTAGCAGACTCAGGGGGAGTTTGCTACAGTACTGGTGGAGGCCGAGGAGGGAGGCGCACCTTACCATCTGGTGCGCCCATCGAGGAGGACCTTCGGGCTTTCGCGATGGAGCCGCATGTGGGCGGCTGCCGCTGGCGGGGTCGCGGATGTGTGCGAAAGCGTTCCCGTAACCCCGTCACAAGGCGGCGAGGCGGAAGATGGGGGGGTTTTTAGTGGGTATACCGTGGGTCTCATTAGCCTATACGGGAGTCCCACATAACCACTCGGGTACCCCCTGCGCCCGGGTGGTATGCGTAATGCATTTTCCCCCCCGAAAAAAAAAAAAAAAAAAAAAAAAAAAAAAGGTGAAACAAACAAGTCTTTACCAAGGAGAACCCCAGTTTCCATAGAAACTCAGGCCTAAGTAGACAAGACTGGAAATTGGCTGTTAATTAGATTATTGCAAAAAGTTCAATTTCTCCAATTTTCACGGCTGCCAGCAATGGCCAACTAAGGAATCCTAGAATTAATCACCTTAATTATAGGTTATGATTATGTCATACTCGTGTCACAGTGCTATTTAATATGTATGTTACACTTACGTTGCGGGTGTCTATTATAATATCTACTACTTCAATGGTTTTCACCCAAAACGAATGTCATAAAAAGGTTGTATAATAA
Source organism: Thymelicus lineola (assembly GCA_963932265.1). Taxonomy (NCBI): domain Eukaryota; kingdom Metazoa; phylum Arthropoda; class Insecta; order Lepidoptera; family Hesperiidae; genus Thymelicus; species Thymelicus lineola. The sequence goes on from OZ010695.1 coordinate 22,027, forward strand.
AAGCTATTGCATATTTCAAGAGATTTTATTAGTTATCATTATAATATATTAATATTTCGTGTAGTTGTGCAGGAGGCGTTATATTTCGTTAGTACCTTGCCCAATCAAGATACCATAATATACTCATTGTAAGTATGGCCACAGCAACTTCCTGATCTTCTAAAGATGTATAGGGTACGTTATCCAGTGTTCAGGACTTATTCTGAACCTTTGTCAGTCACAAAACAGGCGATTAAGGAGTCCATATTCATATAGTATTGGTTTGCAAGAAATTGTAGCGAAACTGCGAAACACATTCACCAAAACACAAGTACGAAAGCGAATACAATAGAAAATTAAAATCACTGTGTACGTGTCGATGAGTTTCAATAGTAAATAGGACTCCAAATACGCTGAAAATATTTGATATTAAAAATATACAACAACACGCGTAGAAAGATGAAAGATCGATGACAAATATGACAATACAGTGGTGTTATATATAAATACTATGGTTACCAAAATGACATTATTAGGGATTACATCATCATTGTTGTCAATCGATTAATCGATGTCAAAATATTCGAAATGTAATTTAATAAAATTAGCGTAACGATTGAATGGTAATTATAATATATTACATAGTTTTGATTTATATGGAATACGAAAATATGTAAAAAATAAATTAATATTATAATTATAATCACTAAATAATACATAAAATATTTTATTATATTCCATCAATCGACCATTATCAATCGATTCAATCGATTATAAAATCGTATGTAAAGAGGTAAATACTGTGAAAACTTTTTTGCATTATTTAGTTCATTTGGCAAGAGCAGCTGAAGCTAAGATTTAAATATGTTTATCTTATAAATAAGACGAATTTTTTGGTATATAGTTTACTCTTGTCTAGTTCGATGTTCTAGCACAGATTACATATGGTTCGGGGCCGAAAATTGGGGATCGCCTTTAATTACTAATAATAAGCGCTGTGGAGAGAGCCTGTTGGCTTATTATTTAGCATTACTATTATTAGTCAGCTTCGGTATTTGTGATAACAAACTCGAAAAACAGTTGATTTATCGCCTTAATTTTTTTATATGGAATGGCGTTTTATTTGGAGAGTGTTTTATATATTTTTTATTCCAAACTTCGCAGGGTAACGCGAATAATTTGGCATATTTTCTACCTTTGATTCCGTAATTTTAAACTGCAGCGAGACCGGGTATAGCTTTCTTTTCCCTAAATAACGGATGATATGAACTTAAATCATGTATATTATGACATCACAAAAACTCACAACTCGAGAACAAATTATTTTATTCATTTGACAATAATATTTGTGCCCGTTGAACCGGTAATAATTAATGTACCAACACTTGAATAAATGTACTATTGACATTTTCATAACTAGTACCTACCTATCTATTTTGTTTTTCGGATAATAGTGCCAATGCGAAAATTGTATTCCTGTTTTAGGAAGTAATACATTAGAGGCCGGTATGAATAAAAATATAGTTTTGTTTAGGGTATTTACAGATATCTAGTACACCCTGTACTGGGCTGAAACATATCCCCATGTGGTCATGTCTATGACAGTGAAAAAAGATAGTTTGCAAATATTTGGCGAACCCAGGGGAAATCATAGCACACAAAGGAATACGGGAAAACGATTGAAAGGAAAATGCCTTTGTCAAGGAGGAAAGTTAACACTTACAGTCGGGAAATAAATGGCGTTAGATTAGATATTTTTGAATGGGGACATTGGGTTACGCGTGAGCTGAGTTAGAAAGAAGCTTTTTTGAATTCTAGGGACTACGGGCAAGTTATTTTATTGTTTTTAACCGTCTTCAAAAAAGTAGTTCAAAAAGGTTCTCAATTCAACTGTATTTTTTTTATGTTTGTTACCTTGGAACTTCCGATTGGATTTTAATGATTATTTTTTAATCGAAAGCTGGTGCTTGTCATGTAGTTCACTTAAATTTGAGCGAGATCTGACGGGTAGTTTTTAAGTTATCCCTAATTTTGAAATCGGTTACTTTTTGTCAAGAATTATTTTACTATCATCCCGTACACTCAGTGAAAACCAGAAACCTTTTAAGATTACTCACTTTGACACCGCGAGTTTTCTGAGAATTTACTAAGTAAACGAGAAAAAATAAAACTAATGTAAAACACAAAATTAAGTAATCTAATCGCAAACTAAAATTTTAACAAAAAACTGACTTCTAATGAAGTATATCCTTTCCAATAACAATAAAAAAGAATCATCGAAATCGGTCGGCGTGATATGGTTTTCTCATTGATGCCATTGTCAGATCGCGCTCAAATGTGTGATCACATGACAAGCACCAGCTTTTGATTAAGAAAAGAATCACCAAAATCTGTTCATCTAGTTGAAAGTTAGGTAATAAACATAAAAAAAATACAGTCGATTTGAGAACCTACTTCTTTTTTTGAAGTCGGTTAAAAAAATATAAACTATGCCATTGGAGAGAAAATATAGAAATAAAAACGTTTATCTTATGTATATCGAATCAAATATAAGGGATAGTTATGGAGTATGACTGTTTAAAATATAAAAACGACGATAAATTCAATTCGCTAATTTTATGGAATAATGTGGATTTGTTTCTTCAGCGTACATTTGCTCAATGTGCACTGTAGAACTGCAACATTTCACCCAGTAACTAGCGTTCGTTTAAAATTACCTAGAGTGTCTAAATAAACAAGTGTGATAAATGAAGGAAAGATCTGAATAAAACCTGCAGAGCGCAAAGTATTCAGTGGTCGGTATGAAATCAGCCAAATGGGTGGAGATAAAAAGGTTTTATACTCCGAAGCTTGACTCCTACTGAATTTTTATTTCACATTCTACTTACGTGTTGGCGAATTTGTTTATAAAAAGAACCAGGACTTCATTTTTTTATTTACTCACCTGTTTTACCAAGTTTTAAATATATTGCAGGATGACAACTCAAACTAATGTTAGCCTAGTTAGTAGCGACCCTGCCTGCGAAGCGAGGGGTCCCGGGTTTGATTCCCAGTCGGGGCAGATATTTATGTGACAGATAAATATTTTTACTCGTGTCAAGGGTGTTATTGTGATGTGTTATATGTGTCATCCATGCTACTCGCGACACAGGTGAAAACGTACTACGGGGGTATGAGAGTGTAAGCGTTTATTTATTAACCGACTTCAAAAAAAGGAGGAGGTTCTCAATTCGACTGTATTTTTTTTATGTTTGTTACCTCAGAACTTTGGACTGGGTGAACCGATTTGGATGATTCTTTTTTTAATCGAAAGCTGGTGCTTGTCGTGTGGTCCCACATAAATTTGAGCGAGATCTGACAATGGCATCCATGTTAAAGGTACAATGTACTTCATTTGAAGTCGGTTATTTTTTGTTAAAATGTTAGATTATTTCTTGAGATATCTGTGAAATTCAATAAGTAGATAGCATACATTTCGTGCATATATTATGCTTTGTATTAACGAGAATTAAGAATAAACATCCAATATTTGGGCAATTTTAAAATGCCCAAGAACATTATGTTATCACGAGTTATCCATAAGTACTTAATATTTGAAATAGAAATTAAGGGTGACCCATTTACCTAACTCTAACTCTGCAACTGTGCATCAAAATATGACTAAAAAATTTAATGATGCCCGTTGAGTCTTGAAAGCTCAGTTCTTCTATAATATTTTAATTCATGTTACTGTCATTAATTACACCATTAATCCCTACCCTATCTTTTTCAGACTCTTCGAAGAGAACGAAGACTTGATCCATTTGTTCGAGAATTTCCGTGACCTTCATACGAAGGAAGCGCAGATAATGTCAGCGGAGCTGGCTGAGCATGCCACGAAGGTGATGCATACCCTTGACGAGGGGATCAAGGGGTTGGCGGACATGGACTCCTTCTTCGCATACGTGCGGCACATAGGAGGCACACATCGACAGGTTCCTGGGTTCCAAGCTGAGAACTTTATGGTAAGATTCCCGCGTATTCTTCCGAAAGCTGATAACCGAATCTAGAACTGTGTCACACAGATTCGTTTAATGTTATATATGTCATATAACAACTCCAAGAGATGTTTTGACGCACTTGATACCGAAATATCGAATATTAAATTATTGTATTACTGATGCTAAAAATAAGTTACTACAGTTACAGTAGTTTCACATGTCATTGTAGTTCTTGTAAATGTTGACACATTTTCTTTCAAGTAGGTATGTGGTTTCGATATGAGTTCAAAAAAGCAGGGGAAAGGGGCGTGCCAATTTCAGATCAAAATTCGATTATCAGCTTTCGGAAGTTTATCCATATTCCCTAATTTACGATAGTTGTAACGAAGTCAAAATAGTTATGCAGCTGGACCAAACCAAAACAGCGTCCCACTATTTTTGTTAGGTCATTTGTATGTTTTTACACAGATAATTAATATCGTCTAGCGGCCAACTGTAAGGTATGGGTCACTTCTTGTTATCATAAATGCATAAAGCGTAATACAACCACAGTCTTTAAACGCTCGGACAAGAACATCCATGGTATCAAATCAATAAATGCATCAAATTTTAAAGTTTCGTTTTAATTTCCGCAGAAAATCGAACAACCGTTCCTGGAAGCAGCGAAGACGACTCTAGGTGACAGATACACGCCCAACATAGAGAACATATACAAATTGACTATCCGATTCATATTGGAGAACCTCGTCAAAGGATACGAGGAAGCTGGCATGGAGAACGGAACCAAAGAGACATGAAAAAGAAGAAGCAGGCTGAATTTTAATATGTTACCTATGTGAAAAAAATTGTTTAAGAGACCGATAGATTTTATTTAAAGCAAGGAATATAAACTTATCATACAAGCTATTCTTTTAGGATTAGATAGTTAGGATTAGTGCTGTGAATCAATACTGTTTTATGGACAGCTTTCGTCGTATTGGTCCTACAATATGTTGCTAACATTATATGTATAATAGTTAAAATACATCGGTGACAAATAAGTAACAAGAATAAATATGCATAAAATATTTTTATTTTATAAATATACAGAAAATGTAAGCACATCGTAGGTAGGTAAGTACTTATAGGATCTGGGGGCATGGCATGGAAGTATCTCTCGCCAAGGCGGGATTTATTGGAACGAAGTTCCTTATCGCGCGTTGTGAAAGGGGGCTAGACGGAAAAATACGACACTTTTTGATTCTTACGAATGACGACACTTTTTTTGAAGTGATTCAGAGAGTTTTACAGAGATGGCGCTACTAGCGTGATTCAGAAAGTTGTACAGCGCCATCTCTGTAAAACTTTCTGAATCACGCTAATTATATTATATTTATGATTACTATTTCTTTTCACAGTGGCCATTTTAAAGTATGATCTTCTTATGTTATAATATCTCCTTTTGTATACCATGTTTTGAAATAAAGCAACCTGGGAGTGCGACCCACTTGCCAACAATACAAAATTAACAAGCCGATTATGTTTTGTTTGCTTTGTGCGGAAATAATGCTTCTAAACAAATGACCAAGCTTAAGGTATAAAATATAAAATTTCCACATTGAAACTAAGTAGTTATAGTGAACTAGCCAAATATTTCATTTCCTAGTTTACTGTAATACTTTCATTAAAGACTTATTTCTACTTGCTTGAAAAGTGTAAGTAGGTAACTATATTTTGTTTATGTTGGAGTATCTACTCAATATGTATTAAAATTTTATCTAGGTTTGTTTGTGATTGTTTTATTTTTGACAAATACCTAGTTTTAAGTTAAATGATTTCATTAAAATTATCTTTGAATGAATGTCTTCGTAAAGTTTATAGTTAGTTCCAATTTACACTCCTCTGTTACAGTTATGTCGCTATAAAAAAATAATTGACTACCAATCAAAGTACGTTTTTGATAGATTCACGAGTATCTTATCCACAATTTATCGCCACGGATTGACGCAAATTCCCGCAAAATATTGATTAGGCTGAAAATAGCCAAGCTGTCGCTATTCGCGCAGACTAGCATACCACTCTCACTTCCTTTTCAAATATATTTTATAATAATAATTTTCGTATTCAGAAAGCAAACTAAATTAGAAAATTTAAATAAGATGAATAACAATATTTATTTATTTAACGACCTGCATATTTTCGCAATAAAGCAACCTTTGTTACCTACATCATTGTTATTACGATAAATACATAATAACTGTTATTGCAATAAATATGGGACCAATTTGGAAGTACATAATATTCTTTCCAATAAAAATGAATTTTCAAAATCGGTGGATAAATGACTCAGTTCTGAGATGAAGAAACATAAAAATATAATACAATCAAAGTATTTGAAGTCGATTAAAAATAAACCTTATCAAACCGATTTTACGTAAGTATATTAGAGAAGTGACACTACAAATGCACGAAGATAAATCATTTTTCGCATCGTGTTTTTTATTTATTTATTATTTATTTATTTATTTTGTACACACAAAAACATTTACAGGATAAATAATTTAAGAAACAGTTTGTACAAGGGCACTACTTATTCCTATTAAGAAATCTCTTCCAGTAGGCCCATAAGTGGAAAAGAAATTTAATGAAGGTGAAGATGATGATTTTTTTTACTTAATTATAATATGTTAATGTTCGACTATAATAGAATAACCTGATGAAAAGTGGTATAGAAGCAATATCTTATGTTTCATGAATAGAGTAGATTCAAGATAACAATTGCCAAACTTCAGTCACAAATTCAGAGGGTTGGACTCATCAGCATCAGATAAGTGAAAATATTAGGCCCCACTTAATTCGCTGTCTGCTCACGATTCACATTAACTGCCTCAGAATATAAATTACTTAGAAGTACCTTTAGATGACGCATATTTGTGTGTGAATATGTCTCCTGGTTGGATGAGAAAATCTGATTCGATGCTAGGGTTGGCAACTAAACCTTTTACTTTATTTAGTGCATTAAATTAACTTCAAAAATTCATTCATCGGCCCTCCTATCGCTATAGTTTCTGTACTGCCAGACAAATATACATTATTTTAATGATTATGATGCTAAATTTAGTATGTCCTCACGATCACTTCTAAGTATTAATTATTCTTTGTAAACACTAAGCCCTCTGGCTCAACGTAATTGGCCACTGCGGTAAGATGAATTGAGGAAATTATTCTTTGTCACAGGCTAAGAGAGTCATAGCTAGCACTCACCTAAATGAATCTTTCGAGTCATATTCTCACGCAACGCTTGCTAGAATTGACAATATGATTGTGATTATGTATAGTTACGACATTATCTAGTCTAGGCAATGTTAGGGTTAGATAATTCAAGAATTACTAGACTACTTTGCTGAGCAGTTCATAGGGAGTCTGCTGAGAGAAGGCTCGATTTAGATTCTTGGCCGGGTGAAGACATATTATTATTTCTTCCCAGATGGCTGTTTCTGACTTACTTCGATTGCTAATAAGGTATCCCTAAAAAGCATTAAAAAGTAATCTCATAATTTTATTTGACATTGTGTCATTTTAGCATGGTTAGAATCACTATAAATATAATATATAATTTTTATTTTTTTTTGATGATTAACAGAATTTTATTTTCTGTAGCACCTACTGTAACTTTTAGCTTATCGCCCAGGGTTGACTGGTGGAGAATGCCATCAGGCATTAAGTCCGCCCATTGTGATCTAGTTTATAGGTTTACAATAAAGAGTAAGTAAATAAATAAATTCTATATCAGAAAAATCCCCGACAGTTTTATTTATACTAAAAATAATAAGAACCATCTAGATCACATCAGCTTACAAATAAAAAAGTCATCATAATCGGACCATTTGCTTAGGAGCTACAATGCCACAGACAGACACACAGACAAACTTATAAAACAATCCAATATAAATAAGTATAGAACGGCATATAAAATATTACAAAGCGCTTTCCTTATCGCTATTCTCAAAACTTAGTGTCTCGTGAACGCGTCTACCAGCCCGCCACGATTTACCCGTCTAGACGGCTTAGTTGGCGAGCATATGAAAGAAGTCATTAAGTTTAGATAAAGTTATTATATTTGCTTAGTGTAGCGACCTAGCGACACCTGCCGACTTTTCCGAAAGATTAAGCAATATCTAAGGGTGATCTATAAACCGTATTTAGGCTTGGCAAAGATTTAAAATTATATTAACAAAAATAATGGTCTGAAATGAACCTTAGCGTTAGTTGTTTTATATTACTTTCACTAAGCACTCGTACGCCACTACTTTGTAATTGTCCTCTTCCCTAAGGCCGTCTGTTGTACCTACCATTCTATCTATAATATTAATTTAAGTTATTACTGTATATTGGTGTACAATAAAGAGTTTTGTTGTTCAGTTGTTGTTGTTACTCTTTAATATTTTCTTATGAACAAATATTCAAACAAAAATAATAGTCCTAAATTAAACTTAACGTTAACAGTTTTATATATATTTTTTTTCTATTAACAAAGTGTCTGTCGTCTAATATATTTTACTCTTGTCTGAGCAAAGTCCAAGTCTAAGTACGCTTTATAGATGTCAACACGCGTCGTAACACATTATCTGTGGTGCTTGTGTTGATCGTTATTGATAGATTAATCAAATATGGTGACGTTGATTGTATTTGATGGATCAAACGCTGATTGAAGGCTTTGGAGGTCTAATTTCATAAGAGTAAACAGACAGTCGATTTACATCGCTAACGATATGTTGTAGAAGCCCGCGAAAGTCGAAAACTTCCATCACTTATCTCTTGAAACTCACGAGAACGCACTATACAATTTCGTTTATTTCAAAACATTAAACATTTAGATATGGGCTAACGATAATAACTGTGTAAAATGATGAACAAGTGAAGTAAAATCAGGTGCGATGAAAAGTCTCAAAAATGTAAATTCTGGTGCTCCCTCTAGGTTGCAATTACTAATGTATTGCTGGAGGTTAGCGCAGAAGATTCACAGAACATAGCAATTGCAGTTGCGTTAGTGAATAATGCGCTAAGTTTCAAGAGGAGAGAACGTGCTCAGTAGTGGGCCATTAACAGGTTAAAGCCAGCCGTTACAGAGAGGGTCAAACCAAGCCTCAAAGACTGTCCCTCAAAGTACGAAAGCGATCATGAAGTTTTGCCCCTATGACAGCCAAGTTTCGAACGTGGGCAAAGTTTCTGCGGTCGGTCACAAACGATTTACACAAGCTGTAGCTGGTACTTCAACTTAGTAAGCTCGTTTAAAATAAGGGGTGGCGCTCATTAACAGGTTTTAACAAAGGACCATCACTTTATTCATAAGGCATAAGGGCATAACTTTAAGAATCTTTTTTTTATGGAAATAGCCGACAAACGAGCTGTCAATACACCTGATAGTAAGTGCCTATTGTTGCCCATGAACATCAGCAACACCAAAGGCATCAGTGATGCGTTGCCGGCCAAGAAAGAAAGAAGAAAAAGAAAGAAAGAAATAGCTCTCAAGCCTCTAGCCGGAATACGACGAGTCGTTTAGCGGCTGACTCATGCTCAACGGTGGTAGCTATGCAGGCAAACCCCATGGAGAAATAATAGTAGTTATAATGGTATTAATTAACAATTAAAATCAATATTACCAAAATAATCTCTCTGAGGGCCCTACCATCAGCGGGCCGGATTTAGTCGCCTCTTACGACACTCATCCGGCGTGAGATCGGGGTTAGTATTCTAAGCCGCCCCAATATGACTAACAATATTAATCTGTGCTTACGTTTGTTGTTCAGGAAGGTGAACCATGAATAGCTTAGTTTAGCTTGGACTAATTAATTTTATTATGACTCTGCACCAGAAGTGAAGAAATGAATTGACGTATGTATACTCAGTGATGGCCGAAGATTCCGACGTCCTTCCAACATTGATACTATTCTATCAGTGGGCATTGGCCCTAAAGGGCATTCGAAAACCCTGCAATAAAAAATTTCCTCGATCAAATACTTGATCCTAAAAGGGTCAGCTGGGTTGTCAACCTCTCGGAAAGCACTTCGGATAGGTTATTAGGAGCAAATTTGGTATCGAACCTTCGGCTCTTTTTATGTTTATGAGCGATTGAGGGTTGCCAAATGTATCCGTAGATTCTATTAGAGGAAAAGCCGATTTTATTTATGAATTGGATATGAGGTAAGGTTTTGGGAACAATAGGTGGGAACAATAGGTAGTAATAATAATAGATAATAGTAGCGTCTGTACTATTTTTGATACTTCTAAATACATATTAATATTTTTATGTAAGCAAATGGCCACCTAGTGATAAGTTACCAATGCTTTACCGGCAAGAAAAGAGACCTGCAATCCACTTTTAAATGACTTTTCAACATTCAAATAAATAGAAAATTACGATTATCTTACTTGAGTGGTAACTAGCTATGAAAATAATCTCAGCACTTTAACTCACATGACCCACAGATAAGCTTATTTGCTAAAATTTCTAACTCAATTATAATTGTAATTATCTACTTAGTGAAGTGAAATATTTGAGTTTTGATAGTCTCAACTAATTAGCCCATTACCACATAATTCTCCCGCTACCATTACGCCATTCCCTTTGGGACCGGCAGGGATTACTGGTACAAAGTTCAGAACGGATCGCCCATTTAAAGTTTCGTGTAACTGGGTCAGAATTTACATGTAGATATCATTGAAGATCGAATATTAAACTTAAGTATTGACGTAAAAGTTATTAAAGTGTATCGAGCCATTTCTATCTCGTGGTAAGAACCGTGATTCGAATTATGGGATGAGTTCTCAAGATTTGCAAGTTCAATATGTTTGGTTAAGAGTATCGCTAAAATAAAACAATGATGCACGGGGAATCATGTATTTTTTACGTTTATTATTTTTCAATACAGTCAAACGAAAGTGAAATTACGATGCCATTTTTCGATCACTGCCCATTGCTTGGCAGAATATTTAATCAATATTGGCATTTTCAGAAGTTTCAAACAAATGACGGCCCAAAGAATTGGAGTGATTGGACTTCACACATAATGAAAAACACAAGGTTTCATTTCACTAACTTTTTTTTATGCTTAGAGCAGGCAAACGAGCAGACGGGTCACCTGATGGTAAGTGATCACCGCCGCCCATGGACATTAGCGACACCAGGGGCGTCATCAATGCGTTGCCGGCCAAGAAGATGGCGATAGACCCGCTTCTTGAAGGACCCCATGTCATAGCTTAGAGGGAACACCGATGCAGGTAGCTTGTTCCACAGTTCCTACACCGAAGTGATAATATTATTTAATACGACCTAGCTTTCGCCCACAGCTTCGCCCGCGTGAACATGAAACCATAATGAATTATAAATTAAACAATTACACTGTACCTTTCCAAGTGGTAAAAAGTAAAACGTCAACAGCGATTAGGAAGCGCAATTTTTCGCTCTATTGTTCTAACACTTCTTATCGTGTTTTAACAAAAGCAAGAAAAATTGTATATTTTTCACAATTTATATTTTCTTGAGCGAGAAAGCGAAGAATGATTACGATAAAAGCGCCCGTCTAGATTTATGCCACTGACTGCGCTCAAACATTATTTTACTTTAATGAAGGTTACCACACGTGCTGACGTCATAATGTAAGGCTTTATTTATTTACGATACGTTATTGTTTATGACTTGTAAAGGATAAACCAGCCTGCGGGGATGAGATTTACATTTTACAGCATTTGTTCATAAATTAGCAATGAACATTGGTCTCTCATAAAGGGATCTGGTTTCTGGCCTGGAGTGGTTTCTTTTAACCATCGATGACTTCATTGCCACTTACCATCAGGTGGGTTTGTGGGAGTATTTATTGTATTATAAAATAGCATTCATGTTTTAAAAGTGTTATGAATAACATACTTTGAAGTCTTTGGAGAGCTTTTATCTATCTGTCGTCTTTTTTCTGTAAGTGCGGGAAGCAGATTTAGATGTAACTAGGCATATTTGTTACTTATAAAAACATGAAATTTGTGTTCTTTAAATAATGATTCTTTAACCACAAATGGTATGAGTTTCGCAAATCCAAACAAGAGTGTGTGACTAGAAATAAATGTTTCTTTCCAGCTTGAAAATAATGTAATAGATGCAATTTCACAATTTAAATAATGCATTTAAAAAACGTCTTTAGGTGTACATGTATTATTTACAAGTTTTATATTTTCATTATATTAAAAAGGTAGAGAAGCTCCATCTTATAAGGTAAGCGGATTGTACGTATAAATAAACAGTGTACTCGTATGATTGAAGCATTTACAAACCATCCATCATACTTCGGATGTAGCCACATACCGTTGTGCTCTCGCGAAACTGTTTGTTTTTCTCGCTTCGGAAAAGTGTCAGTAGTTACAATGTTTTTGGAAACTTTATTCTTAGACGTATCACCGAACTAGTACTATACAGCTGTGCAGTACAGGATATGGAAAATGTAATCGTATTTTATTATAGTTTGGACGTTTTCGGGTCACATTCATCAATCATTTACCCAGCTGATGACAACCTCAAAATGTCTGAAACAAGACCCAGTTTCTTATAAATACGAGTAAAACACATGGGGTTTTCTAAGTCTTTCAAAGTCGGCTAAAGATTTTTTATTGAAAACATGTTTTCTACATTGTATTTTTTAGGATACTTTCTCTATATCTGCTGAATGGTAGGGAAATGAAATAGGACCATCCGACTTTGAGTACAAACCAACTTTTCTTCCTTGATAAGCCATATATATAGCTTTCTAAATAATGGCATAATAACACAATTTTGTAATCTATTAGGTACCTCAAATTGCGACAGTTTCAAGACCATCTGGATTCTAGATTATCATCACGCTGTCAACCCAAGTGAATAATATTTTCAAAGTTATAGCAATGGGAAAATTTGATACCGAAGACATAAAAACAACACTCGGAACAAACGAGATGGCGGACTATAAAACTATGGGCAGGCAGCTCTTCGCCGAATTTATTGGTACATTTTTGTTTTTATCGATAGTTTCATTTACGGGGACGAGCCTCGGACCGAATAACATGGCCGTCGCTTTCGCTAGCGGTCTCACGTTCGCTTCCCTCATCCAAGTCATCTGGCCCGTGTCAGGAGGACACATGAACCCAGCAGTCAGTATCGGAGCTCTGGTTTGCGGACACATCAAGATTTTGAAAGCAATTCTCTACATCATTGCTCAAGTACTCGGCTCAATCCTTGGCACCCTCGTGGCGTATGCACTCTGCGACGAAAACACAAGAGGTAACTTGGGTGCTTCAATACCGTTGGATACTTTGAGAGATGAGCAAGTGTTCGGTATGGAGTTCTTGATGACGTTCCTAGTAGTCGCTGTCTTCTTAAGTGTTTCTGATAAGAATCGCAGTGTTGGAGGATTGGGTTCTGCACCTTTGGCTGTCGGATTGAGTGTGACTGCGTGCCAGGCAGCAGCCTTGAATTATACGGGATCTTTGAACCCTGTCAGGTCTTTGGGCCCAGCAGTTGTTATGAACATTTGGGTCAGTCATTGGGTTTTTTGGGTGGGACCGCTTCTAGGTGGTATTTTTGCAGGATTTGTTTATAAATTTATACTCACTTTAAAGGATAGAAATGTATTAATTCAAGAATAATGTACTGTTTTTCTATAATATAACAATTCGATTTCCTTGAAGTTTTATTAAAAAAAAATTAAATGTCTAATGGCCGCACTCGGATTAGAGTCACTTAACGGTTACTTAAATAGCTTCTTAGTACAAAATCACAATAGGTACAAATTCTGTACTAAGGAGCGATTTAAGTAACCGTCAAGTGAATTTGAGTGCAGCAGTAAGACGTTAGACATTTACTAGTATTCTAATGATAACTTAGAAGCTGATTTGCATAATAATTTTTTAATTTTAATCTACTACTCATCGAAATCTTTACCAAATCGTGAGTACTTACAAGTTGCATTTAAAACGTTAAGTTTCCTGGATGGCAGGTAGGTACAAATTACAGAGAATGCTAATGGACTCGGAACAGAAAACATATTAAGTCGAGACGAGGAAACAAGATTGAAACAAAAGAATGAGATATGACATAATCGGATTAAAGAATAAAAGGCTTAACTCAGCCGCGCACAAACAAAAATAAAAGAGTTTCTCAGATTCACGGAAGTTCCCTCATATTTCCAACGGTATTCATCAAATTTCCTTAACGAAATTAATTTACATCTTCGTTTGGTTAGGTCCTTCAAAATCTTGTTAGTGTAGTTATTTTACAGAAGGTTGAAATTAAATTGACTGTGAGGAAATGAAAACCGACGGATGATTGGGAGGTACTGGAACGCTTACAAATTTACATAAAGGAATAAAAACCTGCAGTGCAGGAAACAAATTTATTTAAGTTAGGCTGCTATTTTATATTAAAACATAATAGACTATGTAACAAAGCGTTTCAGCGTGTTTCAGCTTTAAATTCAGTAGTGACATTTAGTTTACTTATTCAGCACTATATTTACTACTCCATTTATGATTTTTACTTTCCCATGTAATGTCGAATTCCATTTTCACTTTTCAAAGTACATTGGGAATTGAAAATTGTTTTCTCATACACAGCATCACTTTTCCATTTTGAACCGAAAAATGCTTTCAGTTGGTACCTGCATGTTTTGTAAAACTTCATAAAAGCTCGTAAAAAGTACAGCACCAAAGCTCTGAAAGTAAAAACTTGTTACTTTATTGGAGTTACCATTTTTATCTGACAATGTACGTGCATTAAAAACGTACGAGATAAACGTTTTTAACTTAACTAAAAGCAGTGTAGTAACGAGAAAAAGAAAAACTGCTACGTAAATAAGTATTGCAGAATACTAAACAATAGATGTGCTATTCTGCCGTCCTCAGACTAAAAGGCGGCTAAATGACAAAAACAGTTTTTGAGTTAGAGCTAAAAAACGCGGGATTATTTTGAAATCGATGCTGGTGATTTTCTATAAACAATTGTTAATGTTGTCATATGTCAAAAGATAGATATTTTTTTGTACTTTAATATTAATAAAGTTGTTTTTGTGAAATAATATCAGGGTAATTAAGCTTCTTATTTTCCTTCTAATCTAGGAAAATCTAGGAAAATTCTCTCAACAGCACAGTACTAAATGGCGGTTAAAGGTTCTTAACTGCCTTACAGGTATGGATTCCTCACTTTACATAGCTATAAAGCAGTTATAATTTTTAACAACTCTTAGATTAAGGTTTTTATTGATCTTCTCCATAACTATAAAACAGCTAAAGGCATATTGCCGCCTTATAGACAAGTAAATGTTGGTTAACTTTTCTCCCATTGTATCGGGACTACTCCTTAATATAAATTTGCATCACTTAAAAGCGGTTAAATTACTAACATTTTTTTGTTACTGCTTTTTAGTCTTGTATGATCATCATTGATTTTTTGTGAATCCTACAAAATTGACGAAAACTACAAATACAAACAAAGTTTAAAATAAGAAAAAGTCATGTATTGTAATAAAATCTCTTTGTAAAAACACGCAAACAGAAACTCAGTCATGTGTAAGGTTTTAGCATCACACATTTCACTTACGAGACACAAAACAACAAATAATATTGAACTCGGTTCCAAACAAGAATAAACAAAAATGACATTACAAATGAAGAAATTAAAAATTTAAAAGAATTTATTCATATATCACTGTTACACTTATGCACGTCATTTTTTTAATCTACCAGCTAACAACAAATGAGCAGATATTTTGATATTTTTTTTCTAGGAACTCTCAGAGAGTTTCTTTATAATATTCAGTTTGCAATGTAGTTGAAATTATCATTGAATACAGAGAAAATAGCGTCTACTTTGGATATTTTTGTTTTGGATTTTCTTCTACACAACTTTGACGCGAGGTGGTTGAAAAAAAATGTACTGGACGAGTATGGTCCATAACTTAAAAAACTTTTCTGTTATATGTAGATTCTAAAAAGGAAAAATTGAGGCTACCTTAATGAGATTTTTTTTAAAGTTATAGCCATTTTAGTGTCAAAGGGGTGAATTTGAAGCGAAAGTTATTGTATAGTTTACTGCGTTGGGCTCATCTTTTTAAATGTTTTAGTAAATCAGTGCTTTCGCTTATTACAAGATAAATTGTTAATTTTACTAAAAACTCATTTATTCAGTGTAACTTATTTGTTGTGTGTCGGTAGCTCAAAAGGACCGATCTCTATGCGATGTTAAATCTATGTTGATCTATGTTGAAATCGATGCTCTCTTGTCATATGTGGATTAACTAATTATCGTGAATTGAAAAATCCAGGATCATCTCGTCATTTGCGCAACATTTCCGTGCAAAACTCGGCACTGGTAATCAGCAGGCAACAACGATTGTACTTTTTGTAATCGGTATGAGTCACGGAATAGTCTCTGTATTCCGTGGTATGAGTACAAACTATTTCGTTTTATAATTTTGTGTACAGAAGTTTTAGCGACACCCATTCTCAGAGAAATTTGGCCTAGGTACACTTGTAGAAGAATCTTCTTGAACGCTGGCAAGAACCTTATCTTTATTGACTGTTTGAGGTCGACCTCTACAATTAATACGTCTAGGAATTCGTCCTTCTAAATACGTTCATCAAAATTTGATTTAAATTCACCCCTTTGACATAAAAATGGCTATAACGTTAAAAAATCCCGTATTAAGGTAGCCTCAATTTTACCTTTCTAGAATCAGCATTGTTTGAAAGTTATGGGCCAACTTGTCCAAAACATTTTTTTTTAATCCACCTCGCGTCAGATGTCTATACTAATATTATAAAGAGGAAAGATTTGATTATTTGTTTGCATTGAATAGGCTCTGAAACTACTGAACCTATTTGAAAAATTCTTTCACTGTTGGGAAGCTACACTATTCCCGGGTAACATAGGCTCTATTATATTTTTTTTCACTATTTTTTCCGAAGCGAAGCGAGGGCGATTTCCTAGTATAGAATAAAATCCAAAGCAAAAATATCCGAAGTAGACGCTATTTTCTCTGTGTTCCCTGATAATTTAAACTAAATTGCAAACTGACGTAAAGCAACTCTCTGAGAGTTCCTAAAAAATTATCGAAATATCTGCTCATTTGTGGACACAACAGGAAAAATTATGGTAAAAGAGCCGAATTTTCTAAATTTAAAAAAATTATCAATATTTCGAAAACGATGACACTTTTACTAGGGTAATTTTTTGACATTATGATAGATCAACCTTCAAGCTATCTGCCATCTTCGGTTGATGCACTACTTACAGGATACCCTGTATAATAATAGCTGTTCCGGCAAACTCCGTTTCGCGTGGAATATATAATTGCTGCTCCGCTCCTTTTGATCGTAGCGTCATGCTATTTAGCCTATGCCCTTCCTCGATAAATGAACTATCCAATAGAAAAAGAATTTTTCGAATCGGACTAGTAGTGCCTGAGATTAGCGCGTTCAACCAAACAAACAAACTCTTCAGCTTAGTTTGGGACTATGTAAATGTTCCGATCAAACATTATTATTTTACATTGTATTATGCTTTAATTATATTCCTTTTATAAATTAGGTGCACCACCAGCTTACAAAATTAAAGTTCGCCTTATACACCCTGAATGTCAAAACAGCTGAAGTGAGGCGAGCGGGCCTAAATAGCCGCTTTATAGCGAAGTGTTGCGATTTAACCGCTTTTTAGTTGTGTAAAGAATAGAAAAAATATTCTTCTTTACTATGCATGCGGACAAACATGGCTTTCTACAGAAGCTACTATGTTAGAAACATAGTAACAATCCAATGCTTAAAAGCGGTTAAAAGTTTTTAACTGTCTTGTAGCTAGGCATTGACGTATGACCGCCTTTTAGTTAAGTATGTGATAATCATTAAATTCTAAAAACCTAAATTATATAGCGGATAAGAAACTTTGACCGCCTTTTAGTGTAGTGCAAAATAATAACCGTTTTTAAGCTTGGCATTGACCGTGAAAATGCCGAAATAATCCAAACGTTAAAGTACTTTAGTGACCTTTTAGTCTAGAATTGTTAATTAACCGCCTTTAAGTTCTGTTAATATATTTTATTTTGTAAATAACCACCTTTTTAATAAATTTATTTTCGAAACGGTGAAAGATACAATAACCGTTCCTAGACAGATCGATAGAGATTTCAAAACATTATATAATGGCATTAAAAAGTAAAAATTGGCCAGATGTCATTTAGCCGCCTTTTAGCTTGAGGACGGCAGTATTATGTATTCGGTGACACCAATTACAATTTGGTAGTACAGGTTCTTTTAAGTACTGACGAAGGTTCTTTTAAGTCGACAAACCTGCTGATGTTTTGTTGTTACAGTCGCCCCGAGTTTTTACCCGACTGTCAGGAAGGGTTGTTTTTTGCGCGTATCTTGTATGTATGTGTGTAATATTCTTTATTACCTCATATCTTTCGAACCGCTGGACCAATTTATAAAATTAAGATATCTTTAGATGCGTCTTGACAGACCAAGTGTTCTTTGATAAGTGAAATAAAAAAATATATATTGGCTTGAGATGCCATTGCTTGAAGTATGAAAAAATAAGTATAAATCGAATACTGCAATATGAGTATCATCATAAGGATTTCAAAAAAAGTTGTCATGTTTTTTTGCAGTCGGGTTTTTGATTTTTTATTAATTTATACTACTTATGTAAACGATGCTTACGGAAGCGCTCATAGCCCTGCGCGGCTTGCGTCGATCTTAAGTGATCGACAAAGTTAAGCAACAGCGGGCGCGGTCGGTAGTTGGATGGGTGACCGCTAGTGGCAAAACATTATTGAGCGTTTCCGTGCTTCGGAGGGCACGTAAAGCCGTCGGTCCCGGTTGTTATCATAAGATAACAGTCGTTAAGCCATGTCGGAGGCCCTTGAGCGGTTTGAAAACTTCCGACATTTGGGTTGGCCACTAACCCCTCCACCAATCCCCACTGGAGCAGCGTGGTGGAGTATGCTCTAGGCCTTCTCAAGAGGAGAGACCCGTGCCCAGTAGTGGGCCATTAATGGGTTGAAACGATAAGCGAGAAGACAAGTCACCTGGTGGTAAAAGGCTATCGTCATCCATTGACACCAACAACACTATAGCCATCAGCGATGTGTTTCTGGCCACGAAAGAAGATAAAAAGACCTGGCTCTCAAGCTCCAGTCATAACACGATGACTCGTTTGGCGGTTGACTCAAAGAAGAGTAAATATTGACCTCTTAGAGTAAAGAGTGTAATATTTTTACGTATTTCAATTACTCTGATAGAAAGGCAGCAAAAAGCAAAATCGCAGCTTCTTTCTTCTGCCAGCACGATGAAGATTACCGATTATTTATTATTATTATTTACTTTCCTACATAACTTTTCCTAATAATCACCAGAATGAACCATTCATTTGTTTATTCTCTCGTTCGTTATTCAGATGAAACTTTCGTTGGAATTATGATCAAGGAGACCTTACATAGCTGAAAACTCTCTATATTTTTAAAGGCATGTAAAATCTGGCAAAAGGTACAGGATGAGCAAGGTGAAACCTTAACCTCTTTTTTACGTAGTGCACACAGCGCTCACTTTGCTCACCAAAAAATAGTTCGTTAGTATAATGCTGAGTCATTGAAGCCAAGATGAACACTCGTCTAATTTCACGATCACGTTCCAAGCTCTAAGAACTTCGCTCATAACGGATCCTTAGTAATTAAAAGAGAAAAATAAGATTCTGGGACTGCGAAAACGATTACCGGGTGTGCGCTGTGGAAGGGAAGCCGTCTTGAAAGTCTTGAAACATTAAAATTACTTTTTTGTTGAACCTCGCAATTATTATTCCAAATGGGTTCTGAAAGTTTTCTCCTAATTGACAGAGACAAAGACGATTGTTTAAGCGATTTAAATTTGCTGTTTAATAAAAGAATTGAGCTAAACTGAGCTTCGGTTTTGTCCTCCGCAAAGCGATTCAAAAATTTGCTCTTTATTTTATAAGTACTTAATTTTCAAATCAAGAATTTGACACGTTTTGATTTCTATTCTTCAAATCGGTATGTACAGTTAGGATTTGTCAATAGGCCGTATAGACCGCGGCCTAGGAGCCGCAATGTTCTAGGGGCGGCAAATTTCAGAAGATGATATTATTATAGATGATTTTGCTATTAAAAACTACCGTAAAAATTGTAATTCTTGTTTTTTTTACGCACTTTCTTAGTGACTAATTCAGTGCCTTCCTATGATTGGAAAATTATTATTTGAGAAAGGTACATGGGGCGGCGGAAATAAATTGGCCTACACTAATAAAAATATAAATCCGGCACTGGGTACGTGGTAACGTAGTCTTGAATGGTATTATGGTATCGATAATTTTGACTGAAAATGCATCTTCCTTAGTTTATCGTATCTCCACTAGCACCAAAAATTAACTCCTTTTTTAACAAATAAAGTAACATTCGTATAGGAAATGATATTCGCAAAAAATATTCCAGTACTTGTCGACAATCTGTGACCTTATAAAGTTGACAATATCCAAGGCGACAAGGTTGCGTGACAACGGTTTGGTAACTTCCGAGATTTGATTTTCTGTTCCGCTTTATAGAAATTGAATTTCCGACAGGACATATTATGACCATGTATTGAAAATAATTTGGTATGTGCAATATCATCCGTGAGTATTTTGAAGTGTATTTCTAATCGCTGCAAGCAAGGCATGGTACATCCTTGTACAGTCACGTGTAATAATATGTATACATTGTCACGTTTTCAAAAATATCTAAACATGTAACAATCCAGAAAGAAGTGAACGACAATTCGTTCAAAATTAAGTAACCATTAAACGATGTCAAAATAAGGTATACACGTTTATTCCACATTAATGTAATCGAAACAAAATCATAAATAAATTCACACTTCGAATATCATTTTTAACTATCCATGACAATTTCTATAACATGTATACAATTGTACACATGTAATAGACATTGTCATGGCTACATTAAAATGATATTGGAAGTGTATACTTACTTTTGCCGTTTTTGTAACTTTACTCATTATTTTAGTCGAATTCAGTGATCATGACAAATACAGTCATAGGCAATTTAATTTTTAAAGATATTTACTGATTTTGCAAATAAGCCCTATTAGGCTGTTGTGATTCAATTTATATTGATCCATAATTTATTATTAAAATATTATTTTTTTGAAAATATTTTAAATTTACTCTTATTAATCGCTCATAGCCCCTGCGGCTTGCGTCGATCCTAAGCGATCGACAAAGTTAAGCAACAGCGGGCGCGGTCGGTAGTTGGATGGGTGACCGCTAGTGGCAAAAATTTTTTGAGCGTTTCCGTGCTTCTGAGTGCACGTAAAGCCGTCGGTCCCGGTTGTTATCGTAACATAACAGTCGTTAAGCCATGTCGGAGGCCCTCGGGCGGTTTGAAAACTTCCGACACTCGGGTTGCCCACTAACCCCTCCAAAACTGGAGCAGCGTGGTGGAGTATACTCTAAGCCTCCTCAAGAGCCAGACCCGTGCCCAGTAGTGGGCCATTAATGGGTTGAAGCCAATCTGCGAAACAAAGAAATAATTTTATTAATAATCATCTCAGCCTTTGGTTGACCACTGCAATAAAACAAGAGCTTATATAATCAGTTTATTTTAATTCGTTTCTCAATCTATACTAATATGATAAATGCGAAAGTAACTCTGTCTACTACTCTTTCACGCCTAAACCACTGAACCGATTTTGATGAAAGTACAGATATAGAATTGAGCTCGGGAATGATCATAGGATACTTTTTATACCGGAAAATAGACCTGTTCCTGAGGGATAACTCTTTCACGCCTAAACCACTAAACCGATTTTGATGAAATTTAGTGCAGATATAGGATTGAGCTCGGGAAAGGACATATGATACTTCGTCCCGGAAAATAGACCTGTTCCTGAGGGATAACTCTTTCACGCCTAAATCACTGAACCGATTTCGATGTTTGGTACAAATATAGAATTGAGCTCGGGAAAGGACATATGATACTTTTCATCCCGGAAAATAGACCTGTTCCTGAGAGATAAGGTAAAATTTTGCTATATGTAGTTGAGTGATTCGTTATTTATGAAGCGCCTTTTATAACTCTTTTTAGGGTTCCGAAGTCAAAACAGAATTCTCATAGTTTCCGAGTTTCGTCATACCCGTCCGTCCGTCCATCCATCCATCCGTCCGTAGCATATCGCAGATACCCTTAGTGCTAGAAAGCTGTAATTTAGCAAGAATATACATGTTTATTTAAACTTTAAATTGGTAGAATAATATTTTTAAAAATATGTTTTTAGGGTACCTCTCCTAGAGGTATTATGGGGATAATTTTTTTCCCCCATAGTGCGGGGCATCGTTGAAAATGTTTCTCAAAAATAATATGGGTCTGCTAAGTCCATTTTTCGATTGAGTGGTCTGTTTGCAAACTATTCGTTAGTCAATTTACGAAAAACATGTTTTATAATGAAGGGATCTTTATTTTCGGCGTACGAAGTCGCGGGTAACAGCTAGTGTTATAATAATTTTTAAAGCGTATTATTCATACTACCTTCAAAAAATTAATATTTGGGCATTTTCGCCAAAAATTGTAACTTGCGTTTTTACCGTGTCCCCTGACTTCATACTTCGAATTTTATTAAATAAAATTTCAGAAAGATATATTTTTTTTTGTAAACTTCTTTAATAAAATTTACGGTCACACCAACAAAAGTTGCAATTATTGCCTAATATAAATTTTTATATTTAACAAAATAATACCATTGGTTTTGCGATGTCCCCTGCAGCGTTCGATTATAAAACATGCGATAAAACATGTTTTGTTTGATCGGAAGCATTCAAATTTGGGGATAAATAACATTAACTGAATGTCAACACTGTAAAAAAGTCAATTTTTAATCTGTTTTGTACTGAAAATTTGCTGAAAATAGAGTTAAAAATGAATTTCAAAAAAGGGTTCGGGTGGAATTCCACTATCCGTTACCGTGGTTTTGTATTTTTTGAAAATTCTATCATGAGAACTGATAAATATTACGTATGGCAAATCATTTTTGAATAATTGCATGACAATCTGTGCTTGGTTATGTCAGTGTTTTTTCACTAGTTTTCCAGGAATTAAATAAATAAAGTTGGATAAATAAATAAAAAATATACAAAACACGCGTAGAAAGATGAAAGATCGATGAGAAATATGACAATACAGTGGTGTTATTTATAAATACTATGGTTACCTAAATGACATTATTAGGGATTACATCATCTTTATTGTCAGTCGATTAATCGATGTCAAAATATTCGAAATGTAATTTAATAAAATTAGCGTAACGATTAAATGGTAATTATAATATATTACATAGTTTTGATTTATATGGAATACGAAAATATGTAAAAAATAAATTAATATTATAAATTATAATCAATAAATAATACATAAAATATATTATTATGTTCCATCAAACAAACACACACACACACACACACACACACGCACACGCACACGCACACACACACACACACACACACACACGCATGCATACACAAACGCACACACACACACACGCACATCCACACAAATAAGTATGTCATTGTAATAGATTTAAGGTATTTTTTGTATTTCTTGCTTCTCCGAGGTGGGCGTAAACAGCGGCGACACAGTCTCAACTATTGTCGTTGTTGACAATCATATTATGTCTATTGTAAAACTGTTTTTATGAAAAATAAAAACTTTTAATAAATCTTTAATCTTTAAATCAATCGATCAATATCAATCGATTCAATCGATTATAAAATCGTATGTAATGAGGTAAATACTGTGAAAACTTTTTTGCATTATTTTGTTCATTTGGCAACAGCAGCTGAGGCTAAGATTTAAATATGTTTATCTTATAAATAAGACGAATTTTTTGGTATATAGTTTACTCTTGTCTAGTCCGATGTTCTAACACAGATTACATATGGTTCGAGGCCGAAAATTGGGGTTCTCCTTTATGTGGAACTACACCACAAGCACCAGCTTTCGATTAAAAAAAGAATCATCCAAATCGGTTCACCCAGTCCAAAGTTCTGAGGTAACAAACATAAAAAGAAATACAGTCGAATTGAGAACCTCCTCCTTTTTTTGAAGTCGGTTAAAAATAAAATACATACTTTGTGGTAGCCTTGGTCCAATTGGACCAATGAAAGTGCCACATTTTTGTGAGCATATTTACGGCGTACTTAATTAATTTGGAGAAAGGATTTTTTTTTTGTAAATAAAGCAATTCAAAATAAGACGTGTAACTTTCTTAATTAATGTTGTACTAATAAAAAGGCGTCCTGATTGTTTTATTCGGAATTTGGATATTATTATTATACTTGCAAATTTCCAAGTAGAAATTATCTGTAGGTACCCTAGTTGGTAGCGAGAGCGACTCTGCCTGCGAAGTGATTAGATTCCCGGGTGCGATTCCCGGCTGGGGCACATATTTATGAAACAGTTAAATATTTGTTGGTACTCGAGTCATAGGTGTTATTGGGATGTGTTATGTGTCATCTATGCCACCTACGATACAGGTAAAAACTTACTACGAGGGTGTGTATAAAAGCGTATTACAAAAAATTGGAATAGTTAGCAGCGTGTAAGTACAGACAGCAGAGGATAAAAATACAAATTTTGAAAAACCCCTCCTCGTATCACGCTACTGCAGCGCCCTCTGGTGGCATACCGACATAAAATATATCTATAAACCCGCTCTTTAGTGATACCTTTTGAATGCAAAAAACTGCAATGAAATTGGCCCAGTAGTTTTCATAAAAAACGGTAACATACATACATACATACAAACTAACTAACTAACAAACAACCTCTAAACCCTAATGCATATACCGCGTTCGTTTCGTTCCTTCCGCTGTGGGTAAAAATTAAAATGAAAAAGTGATAGATACTATAGTAATAAAATAAGGCACAATGTATGCAGTATGAGTTATTGGTAGAAATTACATTTTAACAATTAAATATTAAAATTATTAAAAATAAATTAAAATATTCATATATCTTAAAATAAATCTTGAATGCCCTTTGGTTTACTAAAAACTAATGATCAACAACGCAAAGAAGTTTACGACTTGCTCACAGCCTACTTAATTACTTAAGCATTTTGGTAAATTTTTAAATAAAAAGCCTAGTTTGGAAGGTTAGGTTTGAAAGGAAGTTACAAAAACGGCAAAAGTAAGTATACACTTCCAATATCATTTTAATGTAGCCATGACAATGTCTATTACATGTATACATTTTGTATACATGTTATAGAAATTGTCATGGATAGTTAAAAATGATATTCGAAGTGTGAATTTATTTATGATTTTGTTTCGATTACATTAATGTGGAATAAACGTGTATACCTTATTTTGACATCGTTTAATGGTTACTTAATTTTGAACGAATTGTCGTTCACTTCTTTCTGGATTGTTACAAGTTTAGATATTTTTGAAAACGTGACAATGTATACATATTATTACACGTGACTGTACACTACTTGTACTTGCACAGAACGCTTTCCGACTAGAGGGACCGACGACTTGAAGAAGATAGCGGGTATCCGCTGGATTCAGAAGGCTCAGGATTAGTCAGAGTGGCACATGTTAAGGGAGGCCTATGTCCAGTGGTGGACCTGTAAAGGCTGATGAATGAATGGATACAGGCCTCTCCTTTACGCCACCTATCACAGATCCTAAGCAGTGCAAATTCAAATTATTTGTATTGTTTTTTTCTCTTCAGCAGTGTAATTATTTCAGCTTCAGCGGCGTCAGCTTATATTTAAGGCATCTTCAGTAATCTTCTTAATTATATTTAGATACTGAATACATTATAAGACCATGATCATGACGTTACTAAGTGACAAAGACGCATGGAAATAACCAGCTCTGCAACCAGTTCCGCTCAGAATAGTAAATACTTTTGTGTTATTTTTTTTTTTTTGTAATATTTTTTTAAAGATGTGCTGAGGAGTTTCTTTAGGCTTTTCTTCTCCTCCACGACAAAGCACCTTTCCGAAAAATGACGTGCATGTGTATCAGTGATACCTATATGAATAAAATATTTTGACTTTGAATGTCGAAATATTCCGATTGACGATATGAGGGAGACAATAACAGACATAAATGTAAAACTGTTGTGGAATAATGCGGTATACGTGATTCCTTTGCTTATAATAATGTCTCTGCAACAGGGAGATCTCCCGTCAGATGCGGTGGTGTTGCCAGGGGAGCGGCAGATCATTTAATTTCTAAACCAATCTTGAGATTTCGCAATTATGGCTGGCTTCAACCCATTAATGGCCCACTACAACAGTACTGGGCACGGGTCTCTCCTCTTGAGGA
Organism: Thymelicus lineola; assembly: GCA_963932265.1. Lineage (NCBI taxonomy): Eukaryota > Metazoa > Arthropoda > Insecta > Lepidoptera > Hesperiidae > Thymelicus > Thymelicus lineola. The sequence goes on from OZ010695.1 coordinate 48,379, forward strand.
GGCCTAGAGCATACTCCACCACGCTACTCCAGTGCGGATTGGTGGTGGAGGATTTCGCAATTATACTTGTACATAATTATTAATTACCTACGTAATTAAATAATTTAAAGTTTCATAGTTTTACGTTTACAAGTCGTGATTCATTATCAATTATGTTGACACCACTTTAGGTAGATATGTCGCTAGACACTACGCCGGCCCAATTCCTCCATAATTTATTAATTTTGCCCAACCCCTCACAACCAAAAAACAATTTCATTTAAAGCAACTTGCGGTAGCAGAATTAGTTGCTGTTGTAGTTTTAAGGGTTCAGTAAAAACAAAACTTAGATGAAAAACCTTTATGCCTTCACACAAAATTTACTGGAAAATCCTATCTTTTAAACTAGTGAGCCAGCTACCTAGACTTGGCCGTAATTCTTTTGAACGAAAAACCCACATGAGACTCTGTAAGAAGAAGAATTTATCTACAGTACCTAAACAAAATCTTACCTCAATGATTGCAAGCCGTGAATAAATAGCCCTCGCTTACTCCTTTATGCGGGTATTTCATTTGAATTGGTCTGGTGGATGGGGTCTCGGGGGAAAAGAGCCAGTTTGGTTGGATGGTGGGTAGGAACTTATAGTTTGACGGCGCGACAGTGACGCTGTCATCGTTCAAGGGAAATGTCAAGAGTGACTGAGTTGTCATTTGTCACTCTGGCGGAACGTCAGACGGGCAGTCATCGTGTGGCGGCGAATATACGTATATCACGGGATTGCCACGTCACCGACGGATCGCCGCTGATCATTAATCCACTTTAATATTTGAAATCCTTATTAGTGTTAACGTGTACTGATTCCAATTAATTAGAAAACAAAGTCAGGAAGTGCATTGACGTGTTATTTTGATTATTTTACGTCCGTAATAAAATACCAGTGATACGTCTTCGTCTTTGATAATAATTATCTGCCCATATACCCACGCAGCATGGATAATATGACTACGCATAATGACCACGAACAAGAGTCGCCGATATCAGATGTGGGAATTCAAGTTCAATCGAACGACGACGCAAGGCCACCTGATGATGCTAACGCTAGCACTTTGTTGTCCAACATGGAGGTTTTACTGTCCCGCTTAGTATCCCAGCAATCTAATATTCCGAGTGCAAGTATGGTGCAGTTGATTGATTTCAATCCAGATGATACTAATGTGGAAGTGGAGGGTTGGTGTCGAGTGTCAGAAATGGTTATCAAAAGTAAACAACTGGAAGGTGTCCCATTGCTAATGGCTCTGACTACAGCTCTAAAGGGAAGAGCTGCCGCCTGCCTTACCAGGTTGCCGTTGGATAACCTGTCATGGGACTTAGTGAAACAAACATTATTAGCCAAGTTTGCAAAACCAAAACTTATTCAGGATTACTTCGACGCAATCATGCGTTTTCAAATTGGAATTAAGGAAACAGCAAGTGAATCCGCTATGCGTTTGTGGGATTTAATCGAAAGAATACCCAAGGTAGAAATGTCGGAAGAAGCAGTTACTGGATTCGTTATTTCTGTGTTATGTTTTAAGGATGGACTGATTCGCCGTGATTTAAGTTCCCAAGTTATAACAAACAGATCTCAGCTATTTCGCGCTCTCGGTGGAATCTCTTTAAAGCGGCGAGCAGATAGTAGTGATGGACATGAACTCGAAAGTAAAAGATTTCGCTCAGTAGATGGACGTTTTTTTGGCAAGTGTCACTTTTGTGGTGTACCTGGGCATAGACAAACAGACTGTCGTCGACGTCAAGAAATTCCTTTTGGCCCGAGCAACGCACAAGCGTCAGTGCGGACTACCGATATAAAATCTAACATGCAATGTTATGCCTGTGGAAAACCAGGCCATATTGCGACGAACTGCCCAGATAAGAAGATTGTCAGTGTGACAAATAAAGAAGTCAACATTTGTGAACGAGACGCGTCGAGAGGAACTTTGATGACATCACTGGGTGAGAGAATTTCATTTCTATTTGATAGTGGCTCGAATTGCTCGTTGATAAAATTGAGTACTTCTTTTAACTTGGCGGGTACTGAATGCTCTGAACTTGTGTATTTGAAGGGAATAGGAAAAGGGGGAATAAAATGTACATCTCAAATTTCTAGTACAGTCAAAATAGGAGATTTCTCGACCACACTCTTGTTTCATGTTGTTCCGGATGACTGCCTTTCCGACCCCATTATAATAGGTAGGGATATTATAGAAAACGGTGGTCATGTTATGATTGGTAACGATGGTCTGACTATAACAAATTCTAAGAAAATAGATGTTTGTGAAAAGCAGGTTTCATTTTCCGAGGATATTACACTGGATACGGACTTAACGGGCGAACACAAGGTCACGCTTTTACGAATCCTTAATAAATATGCAGACAACTTTATCCATGGTATTCCCACACGACGAGTCAATACTGGGCAAATGGAAATTAACTTAATAGACCCACATAAGATTGTTCAAAGATCTCCGTATAGATTGGCACCTGCTGAAAAAGAGAAAGTAAGAGAGATGGTTAAGGAATTGTTGGACGCCGGTATTATTCGGGAAAGTTCGTCACCATTTTCAAGTCCAATATTGCTTGTGAAGAAAAAGGACAATACAGATCGTATGTGTGTCGACTATCGGGAGCTCAACTCGAATACACGTGCTGAACATTATCCTTTACCATTGATCGATGAACAGATAGATCAGCTGTCAGGGGCTCATTACTTCACATCACTGGATATGGCTGCTGGTTTTCACCAGATTCCCCTTCATCCGGATTCAATTGAAAAGACGGCCTTTGTGACACCAGAGGGACAGTACGAGTATCTCACTATGCCCTTCGGTTTACGCAATGCGCCGTCTGTATATCAGAGATGCATAAGTCACGCTTTGAAAGACCTGAAACTCAAGCCATTAGTATACATGGACGATGTGCTTTGTTACTCATCCAATATTGAAGAAGGTTTAAAGCAGTTGGATGAAGTTCTTAAGGTCCTCTCTCAGGCAGGTTTTTCTTTCAAAATACAGAAATGTAAATTCTTGAGACGCAGAGTGCGTTATCTAGGGTATGAAATTGAGGCGGGTGAAATTAGACCAAACTCACTTAAAATTGAAGCGCTAGCTACAGCTCCTCCTCCTAGGACCGCAACTCAAGTACGACAGTTCCTCGGTCTAGCTTCATATTTCCGAAAATTTATACCGAACTTTACGAGAATAGTCGGACCGTTGTATTCACTTACAAAGTTCAAGGGCAGCATCCAATGGACCGTGTTGCATGAGAAGGTTCGTAAAACTATAATAGAAATTCTCACATCGGAACCCGTATTGACGATATTCAATCCCGAATTACCGGTAGAATTGCACTGTGATGCTAGCTCTGAAGGATATGGATCAATTCTGATTCAAAGGAACAATTCCATGCCGCACGTCGTAGCTTATTTTAGTCGTCGTACAACAGAAATTGAGTCTCGTTATCATTCATATGAGCTCGAAACGTTAGCTGTCGTTCGTGCGGTCGAACACTTTCGTCATTATTTGTATGGCCGTAAATTTACCGTCTTTACAGACTGTAATTCCCTTAAAGCTTCTAAATCTAAGTCTGACCTCACTCCCCGAGTCCACCGCTGGTGGGCGATATTACAAGCATATGACTTTGACATAATTTATCGTGAGGGTCGAGTAATGAGTCATGCAGATTATCTTTCGCGAAATCTGCCACCCCAGGAGCGAACCCCTGAAAACTTAAAGACAAATGTTGGCAAAACTGTTAACTTTGTAGAACTGCATGAGGGCTGGCTTTCAGTAGAACAGAAACGAGACAGCGAAATTAAAGATCTTGTAACAAAGTGTCTCAACTCTGAGCTGCCGGAAACTGTTGCAGGAACATATGATGTGCGAGATGGAATCTTATATAGAAAAATAAGCAGAAATAAGATTACATCCTGGCTCCCAATAGTGCCTCGATCGTTAATATGGACACTCATTAATCATGTTCATTCCGAAATTCATCACTTAGGGAGTGACAAAACCCTTGACAAGATCTATGAACAATACTGGTTCCCAGATATGGCTAAGCATGTTAGACAATTTGTAGACTCCTGTATTGTATGCAAAGCATCGAAAGGACCATCTGGCGCCCAGCCTATTCGTCTTCATTCCATACCCAAAGTTAGTGTACCATGGCATACGGTTCACATAGATTTTACGGGGAAATTAAGTGGAAAGAGCGACCAGAAAGAGTATTGCTCTGTCATTATTGATGGATTTACAAAATATATTCTATTAGAGCACACATATTCACTTACTTCTACCAGTGCCGTGAATGCTCTCAAGAACGCAGTATACTTATTTGGTGCTCCAAAACGGATTATAGCAGATCAAGGACGCTGCTACACTAGCTCCGAATTTAAAAGTTTTTGTGCAGATCATAATATCGACCTGCACTTTATTGCTACCGGCTCCAGCAGAGCAAATGGTCAGGTTGAACGAGTCATGAAAACTTTAAAGGCTATGCTTACCATTGTTGAAAATGACCCAAACAAAACATGGCGTGACGAACTGGGGAATGTTCAACTGGCGTTGAATAGTACAAGATCCACTGTAACGAAATATTCTCCAACCGAACTCATGTTCGGAACAAGATCATTGTCTTTGGGGCTAGCCAAAATATCTTCAGACTTTCAAAATGAAAATCGCTTAGACCTTGAGATTATTCGGAATGAGGCCTCTGATAATATAAAAAAAGCTGCCAACCATGAAACAATACGGTTCAATCGAGGTCGAGCCACAGTCAAACCTTTCACAAAGGGTGACTTCGTGTTCATTAAGAATTCTGAGCGTAATCAAACCAAGCTAAGTAGGAAATTCAAAGGGCCATATGTAATTATTAATGTTCTTGACAATGACCGTTACGAGTTAAAAAGCGTCGACGGAACGAATCGAATTTTCAAGTACGCTCATGAAAACTTGCGTTTAGTACCCAATGGTTTAGATGGCTTAATTGAAATATCAACAAGCATTTTAGGCGAGGATGAAGCCGTGACGGCGGGAAATGAAGAAATGGAATGTGATGATACCAATGGCACATTAAATCATGACTGTGATACATTACCTATTCAAGGCTCCGATACAATATCTGTCGATTCTGACACTTTAACCGCCGGATCTGAGACTTTAACAGCTTATTCTGAAGATTCTACCAATAGCAGACGATTTAATGTAGAGGTCGAAGATCCATAGGTAATAAAACTAAGGTTAGCTAAAATTAAGCTTGTAGATTTTGTTGTGTGCATGAAAACAGTTGACGTATGAATGGACAAGTCCTTTGGAATGAATTAAAAGTGATGAACCTGGTCGCAGGGACGGTGTTGTCCGGTCCATGCCCTCACGGGATGGTCGCAGGGACGCATTTGTCCGGTCCAGAGTAAGCAGTAGAGAGCCTGGTCGCAGGGACGGTGTTGTCCGGTCCATGCCCTCACGGGATGGTCGCAGGGACGCATTTGTCCGGTCCAGAGTAAGCAGTGGAGAGCCTGGTCGCAGGGACGGTGTTGTCCGGTCCATGCCCTCACGGGATGGTCGCAGGGACGCATTTGTCCGGTCCAGAGTAAGCAGTAGAGAGCCTGGTCGTAGGGACGGTGTTGTCCGGTCCATGCCCTCACGGGATGGTCGCAGGGACGCATTTGTCCGGTCCAGAGTAAGGTGTGGAGAGCCTGGTCGCAGGGACGGTGTTGTCCGGTCCATGCCCTCACGGGATGGTCGCAGGGACGCATTTGTCCGGTCCAGAGCAAGGAGTGGTTGTGTTGGTGTTATCAGGTTGAAAGGATGCATTTGATCAGTAATGAAGTGAAACCCTAAAGTACAGTTAATGAGATGTTGTTGTGTTGGTCAGGTTCTTAATGCAAAATTTGATAAAGTGCGAGTGCACAATAATATGGTAGTGATAAGGTCAAGGTCAGATTGGACGAGCGGTTCTGGTTGGTATAAAGTGCTTCTCTATTACAGAAGTCCCTTTGCGCCCGAGGACGGGCGATTGTCAGTATGGCCGTGACGGCGCGACAGTGACGCTGTCATCGTTCAAGGGAAATGTCAAGAGTGACTGAGTTGTCATTTGTCACTCTGGCGGAACGTCAGACGGGCAGTCATCGTGTGGCGGCGAATATACGTATATCACGGGATTGCCACGTCACCGACGGATCGCCGCTGATCATTAATCCACTTTAATATTTGAAATCCTTATTAGTGTTAACGTGTACTGATTCCAATTAATTAGAAAACAAAGTCAGGAAGTGCATTGACGTGTTATTTTGATTATTTTACGTCCGTAATAAAATACCAGTGATACGTCTTCGTCTTTGATAATAATTATCTGCCCATATACCCACGCAGCATGGATAATATGACTACGCATAATGACCACGAACAAGAGTCGCCGATAAGTTAATGTTGGTTAGTATAGTCATAACCTATAATTGTGAGGGATATATGCCATAGTCCACCACGCTGGCTAAGTGCGGATTGGTAGACTTCACACACGTTTGAGAACATTATGGAGAACTCTCCGGTGTACAGGTTTCCTCACGATGTTTTCCTTTACCGAAGCAAGTGACAATATTATGTTGGTTTAAATATGATCATGATGGTTCGTTGAAATGAAATAAGATGAGATGAAATGGGTTAATATGAATCGCATTAATAATAAGCTACGACTTAAGCAACCTTAACCTGCTTATTCTCATACAAAAATATAAATTGAATTGCAAGCTGGTTTTAAACACTTCAAATTAAATATAGCATCGCTTTAACAAGCTCCTACCAAGAATAGTTTGGAAAGAAGAAGTGAATGAAACAAAACTCAAAAGGAAAATCATTTCACATACATAGAAGTCGGGAATCTTTATGATTGGTACGGTACTGTTAGTACCGTATCAAAATATCAGGACAATTTTTCCGCAAAGCGAAGCGAAATAAAAAAAGAAGAATTAAAGAAGTTCACGAGCTCTTTTTCCCCAAACAACTCGTTTAAATTTTATAGGGCTGCTTCGGAAAAAAACAAACAAGATTTGATTGGTTGAAGAATGGGTACTGAGTACTGACCAGACAGTTAATCCTTCTATGGTGTAGTTGTTAAGTACATATTACTTTTAACAACATTCTAAACTACAGTGCTTGTTTTTTCTTTTTAGTTTATTTTACGCGTTTGTTTTTGTTTTTTTTTTTATTAATTGTATTAAAAGATTTACGGCCTTATTCTTATTTCTTAAGAATACAAGGAGACTAGTTGCTAAAACTGGGAGAGATATTTATTGCACCTACTCGTATATAAGATTCGAGTCATAACTTCACGAGAACACGAGATTGTCAGCTGTGTAGCAAAATATTTGGTATTGATACTATTGATTGAATAGCCGTAGCGACTATGAAACTTGGCGACTAATTGGTTACATATATTTCAATAGGAATAAGAATTGGCAATAGCCAATTCTTAGCTAACTACATATAGTTTCCAAACAATTTGCAATTTCCTAACTAACTACATATAGTTAGTTAGGTCGCTAGTCATCAGTTAATGGAATAGGAATAAGAATTTTTCTTAGTAAGAAATAAAATATCCGAACAAATATTATGGTCCTAAGCTCATAAATTTATTAATTATGACGTCTTAATTTTTTCGTGCTAACAAATTGTCAGTATCTTGTACATTTGACTGGAAATTCAAAGTGTAAAAGCGGTTCTCTCTCACCTATGTATATATAGATTACATTTTTCCTAAGTCAAAGCAAAGTCGGGTTATGGGTTCGTAATCCAATTCTCGTTTTATCGAATTGGACGGTCTACAAGGCAGGCTGAGAATGAGAAAGGCGAATAAAGAATTTCTTATGACGTCTTATTTATTTCGACATTCTTTACCCATTCCTTTACCAAGTAAGATAATTCTAACCGTACTTATATTCTGTACTACTCTATGAATTCATTCACGCCAGCAATAAGAGCCAATTACATAGATTTATTTATGTTTGTATGGTCACACAGTATACATTTGTAAGTAGGTAGGTAATAACTTCTGAAGTAGGTTTTAGAGTAGACATGCGTTCTACTTCTAATAGATGTGGATAAAGGCGAAAATATTAACTTGCTAGAAAATAACTTATTTATCCCTATTTCTGTATTTTATTTGTCATCCGTATAATGGATCGACTGTTGATGTCAGATAGCTTGAGGGTGGACCTACCTTAATATGTCAAAAAATGACCTTAGTAAAAATGTCACCGAATAATTTTAGTGGTCCAAAATTAACTTTAACGTTTACCGGTTACTATGACTTTTTAAATCTTTCCTATAACATATTGCCAGACATATAGTACATTTGACTGTTGTCTAGCAAAGACTATATCTAAGTATGCTAAAAAGATCTCACCGTACACTAAAAATACAAGCGAGGGTGTTAATAAGTTCCTTCATTTTTCATTTCTACCTTCAACCTGACACCAAATCCTTTAACGTCACGTCCGTAACAAAAACTTTGACAGTTAATAAAGTCCGAACTAATTAAAAGTATTCCAAGTGCCGACATTACTCGAACAGCTTCTTGGGATTAAATGCTTGTTATTAAAGTTAACATTTATTAAAGGTATCTTGAAATAACACGTTTTCAAACACGGCTTCTTATGATGTTTCCAGTATCAACAATAGAGGCGATCTTTGCTCGACGGTTTGTGTCAATCCTACGTGAACTCTCGAGTTAAGTTTGTTCACATGTGTGACTATGACAATACAATCACACCATATTGTGAAGATAACGAGAGCACACGAATAAATTTCGTTTATTTATTCATGTGACGAGAGGCAGGCATTTTGTGTAAAATTCCTAATTTTATTTACACGGACTGTTATGGTATTTCCTTCGATTGGACTGTAATTCCAGTTATATAGGCAAATGACTACCCCCTAATTCCAAAAAAGGTCTTTAAAACCCTATTTTTGGAAGACCTTTTCAACGATACCCCACACTATAGGGTACTTACGCGATGAATAAAAATTCATCCTCATGTTACCTTTAAGGGAGGTACTCTAACAAAAATGTTTTTCAATATTTTATTCTGATTCTGGAGTTTCAATAAATATGTAGGTATGTACGAGTATATCCAAATTACAGCTTTCTAGCATTAAAAGTCTTGGTGCTTTGCTTCAGTCAGACGGACAGACGCGAGACGCGACGAACGGACAGACGGACGGAAGGACGAACATGACGGAACTATAAGGGTTCCGATTTTACTTCGGAACCCTAATAAGGGGATCAGTCGCTCTTTATTCAACATATAGATTATGTTATTTAACATACCGCAACGTGACGCTTTATGCGGACTTAACTCTGGAAGAGCTGAAAAATAAATATCTAGCAATTTGCATCTATTTCGTATTTTTTGGTTAATATATTTATGATTAAAATATACATGTAGGTAAGTACGAGATTATACAAACTTGATTCACCGCAAAGCAAGCCAAGAAGGTCAATATTCCACAAAATAATATTAATGAGAAAATAATACGCCTTGTATTGTAGCCCTTAAAGTAATTATTATTTTGTCAAGGACTTGGGCAGAGCCGGCGTTAGGAGCGTGGTGGGGCGAACGGCCTAGTAGGGCGCCAGGAGGGGCGCTACATTTGGAGTGATGAGGGGGGAAAAAAAGAAATATAAAATTCTTCATAAACGTTACCATTGGTTCAGCAAAAAATTTTTCGAGCAAAAAAAAAGTTCGATTTGTCGCTCTTCGACTTATGTGGGCGCCACAATATTCTTGCCTAGGGCGTCAGTGGCTCTAAAGCCTTGGGTGTATAAGGATTATTCCACAGATCTTCTTATACCTACTTACTTACCTACCTGCGCGCCTCAGAATACAGAACAACAGAACAGTTATTGAACCTTGATTACATTGTTTAAATGCGGGTAATTTAATTGATGTAGTGTATTCTGTCTCTGTGTATTACATTATTGACTTTAAAAAGATTGGGAATCAAAACTTTGGTATTTCTTTAGTATCCTGCGGCAGTGGGACAGTGGGAGGGTACAGTTGGGGGCAGGGTGGAGTGGGGGGAGGGGAGTTGGTGGGTTAAGGACCCCCCCCCCTCCTTAAAATTAAGATTAAGAGAAGAAGCATTTCCTCACAAAAAGCAACTAGATCATGATTTGGGGCATTACTGCCTATTGATTAAGTAATTCTAGACAAAGCAGTGTCAGCGAACTGTAGGTAATTTATTGACCGCAGACTCTCGAAACAAAAACCAACCGACTATTTACTTGATAAGCGCTTCTAATTACGTAGAAAGCTTGTCTAACGTCGAGTTAATTATAATTTTCTCGTAGATTGCTCCCTTGTGATATAAAAGATGTCAAATAAGATCCTTTTGTCTATTCATCAAATGACCTGATTTTCATCTTATTAAATAAATTGATGGCAACCGACCCGGAAGAGAATGATTAGCTGAAGTGAATGGATATTTTGTTGTGTTCCTTATTTTGTATTAAATCAGGGTTCCGGCTGTGGATTAGCCAACCAGTGATTTATTTATTTTTCTTCTCTCGTTCGTGGCCGGAAACGCATTAGTGATAGATTACGGATACATTAGTGATGGAGTGGTAGATTAAAAAAAATGACGTGCATCAGTGTATCAGTGTTACCTATATATGAAAAAATATTTTTTTGATTTGATTTAATATCTTTGATGTATCTGATGTCCATAAGCAACGATGTCCGCTTACCATTTAAATAAGAATGATACACCTTTTTGAAATCCTTAATAAAATATTTCATAATATTATATAACCTATTAAAGCCAAAATCACCCAGATACTGGTGCGGAGGATACTAAATAAAAGCCAATCCAAACGTTTTTATTAAAATCCATGTTAAAATCACAATTATTAAAATAATCACGAGAGTTATTAGTGTCCTCTATTGTGTTCTCTAGTAACAAAAGGAGTAAGGACAATATTTTATGTTGTGTGTTATAAAGGCTGCTCTACAATAATATTTCCTTGTACCTACTACAATACAAATAGTTATTAAGTTACATCAGAGATGTCGCCTTTACTAAAAGCTTGTTCTAAAAATTATTAGAAAAAACTAAGATCTGTTATTTATGTAATGTTATATTAATTAACATGTAGGTACCTGCTAGCATAGAAACTTAAATAAACTACAGTTTTTAAATATTTTATTATTTTCAATTTTCATTCGTTCATACAACTATTGACGTCAACGTGACGTCAATCAGCCAGAAGTAGGCTGTATTTCATTCATTCACTTCACTCATCATTCGGTCAATCAAGTTTTCCTTCCTTCGTTAGTTTTCTTTTCTTCTTGTGTTTTCAATTTTATAAGCATAATGCAGACGTAAATGTTCATGGACATGTATTATTGTAACAGATAATTTTATTAAAACAAACAAAGCATTATCACATCATTGTTTTAAATGGATTTCGACGACGCGGCCTGCGAATATGGTGAAGGCAATGTTCCTATATGGCAAGAGCCGAGGTTTGAGCCCTTGGGTGCTCCCAAGGAAACCCTTTGTGATGAGACGCCACCAGAACAAGTTTCCGGAGAGAGGATACACGCGTTGGAAGAGGAGCAAGAGATATTATCGTCTTCAGTGTTTTCCTTGACATCACATCTCGCGCAAGTCGAGTTTCGGTTAAGGCAAATTCTAAAAGCTCCACCTGAAGAAAAAGATGCTATGCTACAAGCGTTGGAAGAGTTCACCTCTCGCGGAGTACCGAATTCCCGCGCAGCGCCTCAGGGCAGCTCCGGTGACCAGAGTTGCGGTGAATGTATCGAGTTGGAGCGAAAAATACGTGCCCAACGAACTCGACAGTCTCATTTCATAGAGAGGCTGAAAACCCAGCTCAAAGAGTTGGAAAGATATGCTGCGGATCCTAAATGCGATGATGGTAAGCATAGAACTTTAATAGATCATTTACGACGTGAAATAGACAGGAGTATCGAAGAAGGATGCCATCAACCGTTGACTACTGATGAATTAAGACATCAGATCGACTGTGCAGTCCGTCAGTACACAGATAGGCAGCTGTCCAAAGAAGAGATCATAATCAAACTACAAGCCCACATAGATGACATGCAGAAGTTTATTAAGCTAATGCAAAACGAGGAAATGAGTAAAGTGAAGCAAAAACCGAAACCAGAAAGCAAAAACGTGGGAAAATCTGACACATTTGAGAAGAATTACAATAGGGCTAAGGTCAACGATGATCTCAAGGCCGAGACGATTAATTTAATGAGAAAAGCCTCTACTCTTATTCAAATTTTCACAGTATCACAGTTTGGGTGTTCACCAAACACTCGAAAACATGAAAGAAAGTCTTCAACAATTGTTACACACTGGGGTAATCTCCGAGCAAAGCTAGAAATGTCTATAGATGGAGTATTACACCTTGTGTCGAGGGACAGATCATCTCACAACACCATTGATAGTTATGATAGTGAGTCAGAAGAAGGAGGGATTATTATAAATGATGCCCCACTCACTACCGCTGTTAGAAGACACCTGGCTGTGAATTTAAGAGATTTACTTCAACATGGTCTAACAGGCACCGAGTCAACATCCCTTGTTCCTATAATGGGATGCTTTCCTGTCCGTAGATCTTCCTCATCGCGTTCCATGCACATTTGGGAATTGATTCTCCGCTACTATGACCTTAATGATGGTGATAGGTTTAATTCTACACCAGCAAGAAAACTAAGCCAGAGCTTTAACCTTGACATTGTTGGAGGGACTGCTATTACAAATAAACAAAGCTTGTTAAGTGCTATTGGCAGCATTATAGCCTCACACATGCCTTACAAAAGAAGCTATGATGCCCATTTCAAAGCATTTGTCTGTGCTGCACTGAACAGTCACAAACTTGTAATATGGTTGAATATTATGCTAAAATGCAGATCCTTGATTGATTCATACTACTCATCAACAAGTTATATAATTAATACAGGTTTTCAGGATGCTCTACAGAGCTTGGATCGTTTAACTCCATACAATTTTGAGTTACCAGTCGATCTTGCTGTTAAACAATTCCAAAATATCAAAGATGTATTTATGTAATAAGTGTAATTCTATCATAATCATGAAAAAATGCCTTCCATTGTAGCAATGCATTTCTTGTGATAGTTCAAAGATTTTTACTTCTAGTCTATTTTGTAGTTTAAGGCAATTTTATAAAGATAAAATACATTCCAATGTTATTGATTCATTCGATATCATACAATATTTGAGTTGCATTCAAAACCCACATTGTAAGTATACACTTTGCAGTTAAATGTTGTATGTGATTGATTATTGTGATCACATATGTACAGATACTATCACAGTCTATAAACATTATATCATTTTGTGATAATTTATTGGACTTAATTTATAATTAGATTGTAATTAGGTAGTTGCTTTTTAGAATAGAGGTGCTCTATCCTATTATTCATTATGAATGATTTCTAGATTCATTTTATTTAAATTCCTTTAGTGTAAAATGAACATCAGTATTCTAAAAATGCAATTTTGATCAGACTGAATCCCATTTTATTGTTAACAATATAGTTAAGAATTTCAAACCAGGCAAGTCCTAACTTACCAAAGAGAAACCAAATATTGTACTATAGATTATAGAATATTGCTGCTAAATATATAATGTAGTGGAAGAAGCATGAACTATTGTTTTATTTCAGTTTAATCTAGCATAATTAACCTTAGAAAAGCTCAAGGTGTGGTGAGCATAATTCTATTCCTGGCATGTCGGATCAATTGAGTCAAAGTCATATCAAAGCAATATTGTTCTTACTCTATGAAAAATCTAAGATATTGATTGTGCTTTCCAAAGGTGAGATACTAAAAATAAAACAAATATTCTCAATAGATTTATATGTATATTTTCAACTGAAAAAATAATAAATAGTTACAGTAAATAAACATACAATCATACAAAAAAATACAACAGAGAGAATGAAGTTATTATTTCAACTCATTTCTATGATAAATCAACTTACATTTACATTCAAAAACAAGTTTAATTCCTGTTTTAAATTAATAGCACCAGTACTTTGGGAATGGTGAAAGAACTATGAATATTGAACAAATTCTGCAAATACTTTAAGGTTCCAAATACTTGTGTATTACTTTAATACAAAAAGCTTTTTTAATATTTAAGGTACTGAATATAGTTTTACGTTCGAGAACACATTGGCACTGATAACGTGGTAAATGCAGGAATACAAAAAGATTACAATTTGAAATCCATACTGAATTTTCAAAACAATTTCAAATAAATATTAATCACAATTTCACACTATCACTCCTATAAAGTACGTATTAAATTATGTACATGTTGAAGTGTCCATTTAAAATGAATTTTACTATTCAACATTTGCAAGAAATTGTACATTAAACAGTCAACTTAACATTCTTTTGAACTTCCACGTTAAAACACAGTACACACTGGCCAGACTTGTAAGACAACATTAAAAGGAATTGACCAAAGTAAGAAATATATTAATTTGAAAAGTATAAATGAAGGACTTGGTATAAACATGGTGGAGGTTTGAATAATACAATATATTGATGACATTTCAAGCATTGCAATAAAATATATTTAAAATTTTTCCTACTAAGGTGCGCGTTAAACTTGCGCCTAGTTTAACTGGGGCTAATCAATTAGCACAAATCCAAGTTACAAATCACTTAATTCGCAAACACAATATAGGTACAAATTACAATACTAGCTTTAGACTAGATCTTAACCTGTTTTCTGTGTACAAACATCACAATCACTTAATTAAGTACATAATTTATATCTATCTGATCACATTATAACTGTCTAATCAAAGCGCATATAGCTGTCTGATCCAGTGTCCTTAGAAAATTATTCTCTACTGTGTACCAGTGTTTTTATTGTCTCTCTTCTTATTTGTGTAGTGTATTTGCCACTACAATCAACGGCTACACCGTTCAATGTACAATTCCATGCGAGTCAAGTGAAGTTTGAGGGTCTACTTGGGCCCCAACATGTCTTCAGGCTTGACCCACTGGTCGAACTGCTCCGCTGTGAGGATGCCTAGCTTGATGGCCGTGTCCTTGAGGGTACCGCCTTCCTTGTGGGCTGTCTTCGCTATTTGTGCGGCCTGGATTAATAGAAAGGTATCATAATAAAATTTTGCTTATGATAAATGTTATTAAAGATTTGAATCAACAGAGAAATATACAATAAAAGCACATTCATTATTCTTATTAATTCAAGAACATTAATTATGTCACAGGGTAAAGATGAAAATCGAGATTTGATACAGATACCTACACAAACACATAGATACACAGACATCAAACTTATAACCCCTCTTTTTTCCGTCGGGGTTAAAAATATATTTTGTTTGTTTGTGTGTGTGTGTGTGTGTGTGTGTGTGTGTGTGCGCGCGCGTGTGTGTGTGTGCTTGTGTGTTCAAGTGACCTTATCGTATCCGATGTGCGGGTTTAGCGCGGTGACGAGCATGAGCGACTCGCGCATGATCTTGTTGATCTGGTTCACGTTCGGCTGGATGCCCACCGCGCAGTTCTTGTTGAACGCCTGGCACCCGTCACCTAGGAACATACATACATACAGGGTGAATTTTCCAAGTGTGCGTGGATGGCCAAATTCGAAACTATGAGGATTAGCGAAAAGCGCTGAAAGGAGTCTCGGGGCCATTTTGATGAAAACTAAAACTGCATCATTAAATTTTTGAAAAATCAATATTCCTAGCCAGGAATCGAACCCGTTGATTTTGAAAAAAATAACACGTTCTGTATTATTTACACCATTTGAAAGTGTCGCTAACAAGGATCAAATTCTGGGAAGTAATGACATACGAGAAATCAATATTTCTGGCCACAAATCGAATCCGTTGATTTTGAAAAAAAAAACTCAACCTGTATTTTTACACCGCTCCTTAGTACAGAAATACAATACAAATTCTGTACTAAGGAAAGCTTTAAGTAACCGTTGACTGACTTGACCAACTGAGTTGAGGCGTAAGACATCAAGAATGATGATGGAAGAAAATTGCCTGAACAGTAGAAACTATTTAAATTGAATTCTATGATTGACATTTAAGTTAAAAAATGTTTTTAAACGCTTTTATTTAGCTTCACTTCGGAGCATCAAATCTTGTAACGTTAATTTGAATGACTTCCCTTTAATGAAAATTGATGAAATTTGGCAGACATGTGTATTTCCGATGACAATACACGAAAATCATATTTTAAACTAATTTTCATTGTTTATTTGTTGTTAAATTAAAAAAAAACGATTTTCAGACTTTAGACGCATAATTCTCTATGTTCTATTTTACGTAGAGACTTGAAATTTTCACAACTTGTAGCTAATTTTATAAACTAAACATTATTGAAATAAAAGCGTTTAAAAAAAAATTTTTTTAGGATTCAATTATTTTTTATTTATTTCACGACCATGTATTGTATGCTTTCAACCTTAATTTTTTTATGCAATATTTTCTTTGTTTACTGCATCTAGCTTCCGAGCATAAGGGTGATTTTCCACCAGAGATGTGCTATTACGTTGCTATGGATACGTTTGATATCCACCAATCATATTCATTGGTGGAAATAAATCAATTTATTGGACCAATCATATTTATTGGATTTCACATCTTCGAAGCATAGCTGCATAGCACATCTCTGGTGGAAAAGCAGCCTCAGTAGCATATTATCTACGGTGATAGCCACCCAATCCTCACCAATGAGCCGTATGGACCGCAACACGTTGGCGACCATCATGGGCTTGAAGACGTTGAGCTCGAAGTGTCCGTTGCTGCCGCCGACGGTGCACGCGACGTGGTTTCCCATCACCTGCGCTGCTAGCATCGTCATCGCCTCGCACTGGGTCGGGTTTACTTTGCCTGGGGGAGAGAAACAGTCAAATGAATCTATACTAAGGGAGCATACCAAAACCACGTAACCCATTTAGGGGGGGAGGGGGGTCTTCAAAACACCACGATTGGTCACAGAGGGGAGGGAGGGGGGTCTTCAAAACACCACGATTGGTCACAGAGGGGAGGGGGAGGGTTTAGGTTTTTGTCACATAGTCAATATTTTAGCAACCATTGCGCCACACAAGTCGTCAAATATAAGCAAAATTATTATTTTTTAACTCTAATTTTGCAAAACAGTATTGAAAACTGTATTTAATAGTATTTATGAATTACCACGTGAAAACTAGGGGCGGAGGGGGGGGGGGGTCTTCTCATATTCTACGGATGGTCACGAAGGGGGGGAGGGGGGTAAAAAGTTGGAAAACATGGTTTACGTGGTTTTAGTATGTTCCCTAATATGTTGAAGCTGAAGAGTTTGTTTGTTTGGTTGAACGCGCTTCTCTCAGGAACTACTGGTTCGAAATGAAAAATTATTTTTGTGTTTGATAGTTCATTTATCGAAAGCTATAGGCTATTTAACATTACATATTTTAGTAGTTAGTTTTTTCCACAAATTAACGCGGGTGAAATGAATTGTTATAAGGCTTTAACATTTTTTTATTCAACAATTTATGTGCAGTCGGCAAAAGAATTAGGTATGCAGTGTATGATTCTAACACCTTCTGTAATTATTGAAGTCAAAGTCAAAGTCAAAATATTTTATTCATATAGGTATCACTGATACACTTATGCACGTCATTTTTTGGCTTTTCGGAAAGGTGTTTTGTCGTGGAGGAGAAGAGAAGCCTAAAGAAACTCCTCAGCACATCTTTTAAAAAAAATATTACAAAAAAAGATAACAATACAAAAGTATTTACTATTCTGAGCGGAACTGGTTGCAGAGCTGGTCATTTCCATGCGTCTTTGTCATTTAAATACTCGTCTACACTATAATATCCCTTGCCTAACAATTGTTTTTTTACACGTTTTTTGAAAGTTTCTATTGGCAAAGTCACGTATTAATTTTGGGATTTTATTCGTATTAATTTTGATATTACAGAATGTTTGAGTTATTATCAATGGTAAATTAAACCTGTACATGTAACGTATGCTTTAACATTGACAATAACGTAAACAATATGTAATATTGAACATTACTGAGGGTTTTAGAGTCATGCCCTGCATACTTAATTTCTTTTTTACCGACTTCAAAAAAAGGGGTTCTCAATTCGACTGTATTATTTTATGTTTGTTACCTCCACAGACATATATCAAGAATAGACGACGCATGTACCTCGAATTGTATGAAAACCAAGCGTGTCACTTTTTTTTGACACATTTTGCTGTCACAAGAATATTTAGTGCTGAAATTCCCCATCCTAGCGATATCAATTCGAAACTGATTCGTTACCGATTCTCGACAACGATTAATGATTCTCAAAATCGATTACCGATTATAATTAGGTATATAGAAAATCGTATGATCGTTTGTAGGCGTAGAATATGTAAAACATAAAAAATGCCTTTGGTTGGTTGTTTTTACATATTATAGTATAGTGCTTGAATATGACCGAATGAATAATTTTACATTTTGTTATCTATTACAATATTGTTGTTTTGTGTTTTATTTAATTTAATTATTTGTTAATTATAAACGCAAGCTTCGAAAATGTAAAGATAAATAAAAAGATCATAAATATTATGATTGTTTATTATTTGCTTTCAACAAATTAAATAAATGAAAATTAAAAAAAATATTTATAAACATTTCTTTTATGAAAATCAAAACATCATATGGACACATTTAAACTTACCTAAAGTTAAACGAATATTTTTTTTCTAATTAAAAATTCAAAATAAAAAAAAACAGTAGGTACATCAATATTCGGTATTGCGCTTGAAAGCAGCCTTCGTTTCTTTTTCGAATCCGTAAAACAGTCATCATTGAAATGAATAGAAAATAAACGGCTATGTTTTGTTGGAAACCAATCTCTATGCCCCGTCGCTATAATTCATTTTGTTTTAACATTGGGGTCACTTGAAAACCTTTAATTATAATGTTATCTGAATAAAATCACTATACAGAAACATTAATATTGTCATGAAAAATAATTTGCCTGTTAAAAACTGTCTCTATGTAAATATTATTATTCATTGGTTTTCAAAATCGATTAACATCGAGACCACACCGAGTAAATGAACAACACTATATGCTATATTTTACAGAAACACGACAATATTCACCGTACTACGAAGCTAAGCGACGATTTATAGTAACGATTGTTTTACTTTCATTGCGTGTTCTAGTAAACAAGCCGTATAAATTTTGCTACCAAAATCAGCAATGTATTGAGTAGTATGCAGTACACCGTAAGTTAGTGCTTTTCGTTGTAAAACGTGGTAGAACTGCAAAAAATATGAAAAAAAATATTTTAAAATAAATTACTACACAATTTTATAAATAAATTACTTGCCGATGAAAAGAAATATTTCCTTTACCTCTGCTAACTATATTTGTAGAATTCCTACAGTTTAAAACGTTACAATTAGGCATTTTTCGTTATTTCAGTTGACATCTATTGCCAATAGCAATGAAACGCCAACTAAATGACACGGCGCTCAAATAGGATTTAAAATCCTTTCTGTTACACGTGAAATGTATGAACATGCGGCATCTACTCTAGGTATACATGTCTGTGGTTACCTCAGAACTTTCGACTGGGTGAACCGATTTTGATGATTCTTTGTTTAATCGAAAGCTGGTGCTTGTCGTGTGGTCCCACCTAAATTTGAACGAGATCTGACAATGGCATCCATGTCAAAAGCATATAAGTCTTAAATTTGAAGTCGGTTATAATTTTGTTAAAATTTTAGATTTTAGATTACGATGAGTGTACAGTGTACAGTGTCGTGACGTCACCAACCTGGCATGATGGAGGAGCCGGGCTCGTTCTCCGGCAGCAGCAGCTCGGCGAGCCCGCAGCGCGGCCCCGACGCCAGCAGCCGGATGTCGTTGGCTATCTTCATCAGCGAGCACGCGACCGTGTTCAGCGCGCCCGACACCTCCACCATCGCGTCGTGGCACGCCAGCGCCTCGAACTTGTTCGGCGCCGTCTCGAATGGGATGCCTGGTGGATGGTGGATTCATAACATATCAGTTACAATAGCTTAAATATTGGTTATAAAACATAACCTTTATCGGCCCTCGAATGGCGTCCACATCTCGGAAAAAGGAGCACAGGATGCCCCCCGACCAGGTGGACTGACGACCTGAAGAAGACATCGGGCTTCTGCTGGATTCAGAAGGCTCAGGACCGGTCAGAGTAGTAGTGTAAGTTAGGGGAGGACTATGTTCAGCAGTGGACCTCCAAGGGCCGATGGATGGATGGATGGATGGGCTTAAAACCCTACCCTTGCCCTTATCCTTAAATCCCCTCATTTCCCAACCTCAGATCTCCCGTTAATTCTTTTTCCTTTCATTTTTGTTATATTATCTTCCTTTTCCAATGGGTTTTATCCTACTATTATTATTTTTTCACTTTTTACCGTATTATTATGCTAGAGATATGTCGATACTACTGTCCTGTAGCTCTTTTCAGGGACTATACGCCTATGGTGATAACTGATTATAGATAGGACCATAATGTTCACGAAAAATATATTACAAAATAATAATATTCTATTTAAAAACGAAAATTGATAAACAGAAATCAATATCGAATTTCCCACCAAAAACCTCACGTGACGTCACTAACCGATATTCAATACTAGCCGTTTAATGAAGTTTGCTGAATTTGCTTTTAAAATACGAACAATGAACGTCATCTTCTCCTCCTTATCATGGTTTATATTATAAGTTATATATGTTTTATAGTTTGTATAATTATTTACTATCCACTATTACTATTATTAAAAGCAGCGGCCGTCGCTGAATGTGACCTTTTTCAGTGCCACCTGCTTGGCACTGCGATTAATTTTAAGCATAGTTAGTATTACTTTTTAGCATATTGTTGTATCTATTGCAGTGCCCTGAAATAAATGTTTTTCTTTCTTTCTTTCTTTCAAAAAATGTTAATGTATCTAGATGACGTCAACAACCGACCAGTAAGTCTAGCGATCTCCGCGGCACACTTCTCAGCGAAGCCGACGCGCGTGTTGAGCCCCGTGCCCACCGCCGTGCCCCCCAGCGCCAGGTAGTGTAGCCGGGGGAGCGTCGCGCACACGCGCTCGATGCCGTACGTCAGCTGCGTCGCGTACCCGCTGAACTCCTGCCCGAGGGTCAGCGGCACTGCGTCCATTAGATGCGTTCTGGAATTAAAATAAATTAATATTATTAATAAGCAGTACCTTAAGCGTAACAGAGAATCTAGTTGGCGTTGTTACTGATCAGTAATGATAATAATAATCTTGTTACTGATTTGACAATTGCAAACTAGATTGCATTAAACTCCAGTCGTGGGGATCCTTGGTGTCGACGTTTCGAATGAAGTTCAGTTTCGGGACCACTTGGTTAGTAAGGCCAAACTGGCTAGAAGAAAATTGGGAGTGCTCAACAGACCTAAGCAGTACTTCACGCCTAAGCATAGGCTAATGGTCTATAAGGCGCAAATTCGGCCGCACATGGAGTACTACTCCCACCTTTGGGCTGGAGTCCCAGCTGGCCCAGTGGATCCGTTCAACCGAATTCAACGGCGAGCTATTCATCTTGTCGACGATCCCAAACTTACAGACGGTCTGGATTCGCTCGAGTTGAAGAGAGATGTAAGCTCACTCTGCGTATTCTACCGCCTGTATAATGGGGAATGTTCTGAAGAACTGTTTGGTTTAATCCTTGCCGTTAATTTTCGTCACCGCACATCACGGTGTACCAGGTTCCATCAACACCACCTGGATACCTGGTGTTCGTTCACAGTTCGGTTCTCGCGTAGTTTTCTACCTCGCACGTGTAAACTGTGGAACGAACTTCCTGCATGGGTGTTCCCTATGTGTATCCCTATCCCTAGGTGTATCCTAACTATGACATGGGGTCCTTCAAGAAGCGGGGCTATTGTTTTCTTCGAGGCCGGCAACGCATTGGTGACGCCCCCGGTGTTACTAATGTCCATGGGCGGCGATGATCACTTACCATTACGTGACTCGTCTGCTCGTTTGCCTGCTCAAGGCATAAAAAAAAAATTATACTCGGGTCATAGGTGTTATTGTGATGTCTTATATGTGTCGTCCATGCCATCCACGACACAGCTGAAAACCTACCGCGGGGATATGAGTGTGTTAGCGTTTATTTATTATTTATCTACCAATGATATTAAATTATAGATACGTTATGCCCTAACAAATCAACCAAAAAATCTGTTCCGACCGAGCTACAACACACACACACACACGTTTATCTTTTGTTTCACTACACCAATCACTATTACATTGGTAAATTATGTAAAAGGGGTGGCACTACTAAAACCATAACAGTGAAAAAGATAACTAGACGGCCTCACTCAGAGGCAGCTATCAACTGTCGGAATTAAAATTGCTATACTTGACTAAATTCGACTGATGTAATTTCAGCGCCGCCGTCTTGGCACATCTACCTCTTTTTATACATATAACATCATTGTTATCTACCATCCCAGCCTCACCTGCCAATCTTGATGATCTTATCAAACTCCTTGGACTTGGCCTGCAGCGTGTCCCGCAGCACCACCAGCCCCGGCATGAGCCGGTCCCGCAGCTCCATGGCCACCGCGATGTGCATGGCCGTGGGGTACGTGTCGTTGGAGCTCTGAGACTTGTTCACGTGGTCGTTTGGATGTACAGGGTCTTTACTGCCCAGCTTACCGCCTAGGATCTGGATGGCGCGGTTGGCTATCACCTGGTTTGGAAGGGTACAATCGTAATTATTATTTATTTCTGAAGAGGCGCTAATAACCTTGTGTGTAGATCCTACGTGATCGGTCGAGTTAATGTTTGTTACGATATTGGACACAACCCTAAACAGCGTTTAAATTTAGAATGACGCTTGTCCCTATTGCTCTGTTTTCTTTCTATATGGTTATGTCATAGTCATTCAACAATATGTGCTCTATGTGAAATGTTTAATAAGTTGATATGAAATACATTTTATTTATGTTCTCCTTGCATTTTATTCATCAGGTTATGGGCCCAGCCTCCTGAGAATAATAGATTTAATAAATTGTTCAAAATTTTCTTCGCAATAAAATTGTAAAAACGGTTGCTTAGTAACCAGTAAACGCGATCGGAAGTTGGATGGGTGCCCGCTAGGGGCAAAAATCTATGAACACTTCCGTGCTTCGGAGGGCACGTATACCCGTCGGTCCCGGATGTCATCGTATAATACGTTTTGCTGAATCGCTTATTCGGTAGGGTTGTAGTCAAGCATTCACTTAAATAATCTCCAAGAATTGACACATAACATCAGTTCAAAACGGCAAATATTACTGCCTTCTATTTAGAAGGTTCATAGTGAAGAGGAGTACTTCAAAACCTCTCACCTCGTTGGTGTTCATGTTAGACTGGGTTCCGGAGCCGGTCTGCCAGATGACCAGCGGGAAGTGACCTTCCCGGTACAGCTTGCCAGATATCACGTCATCGCACGCCTGGATAATGGCGTCCGCTGAAATAATAATAAGCATATAAATAAATTGTGGATGCCATGGACAACACACGAAGACAAGAACACACACATAGAAACTAAGAACAAACACGCGGTCAAGAAAAGCGGCTAAGAGTAAGCGCGCGGTCCGAGTTGTCAACGACCCACGAGTCACTCACATGTTAGAACACCTGAGTTTCAGAAGAGACATCGGTTCTCTCTGCGTGTTCTACCGACTTTACAACGGTGAGTGCTCCGAGGAATTATTCGATTTGATGCCTACGTCTATTTTCCATCATCGCACCACTCGCCGAGGATTGAATTTCCATACACACCGATTGGACTCGTGGAGTACCTCTACAGTCCGATTCGCACGAACTTTTTTGCCACGTACGTGCAAACTGTGGAATGAGCTTCCTTCTGAGGTATTCCCGGAGCGCTATGACATGGGGTTCTTCAAAAAAGGTGTAAAAAGAGTTCTCCATCATGGTAACTATTGCGCCAGAGGGGTATTCAATTCGACAGTTTTTTTTTTATATTTTTTACCTCAGAACTTTCGACTGGGTGAACCGATTTTGATGATTCTTTTACTCGTAGTAGTTTTTTAGTTATCCCTAATTTGAAGTCGATTATTTTTTGTCAACAATTTTTTAATGATGAAAATCTCGTGACAAATTTTTAAACGGTCAAATAATGGTATTACAGATATTTTACGCTTGAAAAACATTTATTAATATTAAATAAATAAATAATAAATAAACGCTTACACACTCATGCCCCCGCAGTAGGTTTTTATCTGTGTCGCGGGTAGCATGGACGATACGTATAAGTTATAACACACCACAATAACACCCATGACCGGAGTACAAATATTATCTGTCACGTAAATATCTGCCCCGGCCGGGAATCGAGCCCGGGACCCCACGCTTCGAAGGCAGCTCGGGTCGCTACCAACTAGACATTAATTTTTCCGTATAGATAGAGAGTAAAAACGAAATTTTTAGGGCGGTATTTTGAGTTTCCTTGTTTTAAGTTTTTAACATTTTAACATCAGAATTTCATTATTTAACTTAGTACCACTAATAACTAATAATGTAAATACATAAATGTATTTTATGTATTTACAAATAAAAAGTTTTTCATGTATTTACTTACTTTGAGTGATAAAATTTGTATTCCAAGACAGAAAACTTGAAAATTCACCCATAATATTTCTACACAAAACGAGGATTGGTTGATGGTTGTAACTGTTATAAAAATGCATTGATTCATACCGATTTTTTTCTCCAATCCAAATTCTATGTTCACCTTGGCAGCAGCCTTCTTCAGAATACCCATGGCGACGATGACTGGATACTGAAATCAATGATACAACCATTTAATCGCACCAATAAGGGCAAGAAAGACTTGCAATTTTAACCACAAAAATAAATGTATGTATCATCTTCTCGCACGCACCCTTCGTCGCACCCTCAGTGAAAAATGCATAAGTGGTATTACTTTGAATTTTAGTTATTAATATGATTGGAAAGAGGGACAAAAGCTGCATATGCTCTATTTTTTCAAAATTTTTATCACTAATCTTAACGGTTTTGTGCAAGAAATCGTAATTTAAATCCTTTAACTACTTACTGATATTTTAACAGTTTTTTGCTCTCCTGTAAAATTTCAATTTTAATCTTATGCCTCTTTTCCACTGAGGGCACGATGTATGATTAGGAAAATTGATGACATGATATTTTGTGATTGGTCCTGAAAGTTGCACATATCCCAAAAACCTATATAAACCATCCAAAGTTCTCGGATCGCATTGTAGCCGTCTAAAAAAGATCATTAACCAAAAATGATCTCGGTTGTCACACAGCCATCTGTTGTCCCGGTACACTCGTAAACAATTGCAAATTGGCATCGCCCTCACGTAACGCCGGCGAAATTACGAAACGGTTACAAGTGAAAGTTGTACGGTGTATTGTACAGTGTACTATACTCTGTACACTGTACAATGCCGCTTGCTTGTACAAAAGTATCTTAATTACTAATCTGAACGGAACTGGTTGCAGAGCTAGTCATTTTCATACGTCTTTGTCATTTAAATACTCGTCAACACTATAATATCCCTTGCCTAACAATTGTTTTTACACGTTTTTTGAAAGATTCTATTGGCAAATCACGTATTAATTTTGGGATTTCATTTTTTAGGATTGGTAAAATAGAAACTGGTCTGTAGTTATCAAGATCAGTTTTTTCACCTGTTTTAAAAAGTGGTATAATTTTGCTGCATTATTAGAGATTAGCGCATATTGAGAATTTCAAAATAAGTAATTGGGGTCACCAAATCAGTATTCGTGGTTTCTGAATAACGTTTGCCACCATTTTGTTCCTGCTATGCTATTTTTTTATGTCAATGCTCAATGCATATACTGCCGTAAAAAAATTAAAAAGGTAATAAAGAGTAATATTTAGCCACAAGCGAGTATTAAATGTAATTAAATAAATACGAGTATTGATAATAATGTGATGTAACCACATTTTTTAACTTTCGAAAAATTGGGCAACGTGACATTCAGCAAATCTATTGCCAATAAATATCTCTTTGTTATCAATTGTTACCCGCATACATTTATTTGGAAACCTTGCTCCACAAAGGTAGTTACGGTATATCCATACCACCATTGGTAGTTAATTTCTCGATATAGACGGTAGACCCTCATTATATGCTATCATTAGATGCTACCGTCATTACGAAATGATTGACCATGAGCGATCAAGATACCTAATTACATTTACATCACTCCAGTTGCAAGAACAAGAGGTATATTGTATAAAATTATAACACATATACATGAATTTTGCAGTTTTCCTCATGTAATTTTCATTTGTGTACAACACGATTATATTCTACATATTTGTACATAGACGAGCAGAGCAGTGACAGCCTAGTCACGCTATGTGAAGCCGCGTCGGTTTGCACGGGAAGATCCGGTAGAATACATTAAGTATAATATTATCTCGTTGATAATTTTCTTATACCTAATTAATTTGTGACCCTGCTAAAGAGCAAACATTTCTTGAATGCTTCCATACCTAAAAGTAAAGCACCGATATAGATTATTATTGTTAGAGAGCAGTCGTTTACGCCGTATTGAATGGCTTAAAAACTTCTAAAACTTGGGGTTGTCCATTAAAGTCTCCAGCGATCCGCATTAAAACCTCCTCAGGAAAATGCCATACCTTGCAATGACATTAAAGGGTTGAAGCCACTAATAATGAGGATGGTTACAAGCTTAAGAACCAGCTCTTATTTGCTCTATTCTTATCTTTATTGGCTGGCACAATGTAACACATCGGTGAATACATCACAGGTGTTATATTACTGTCTATGGGTGACGATAACCTTACCATTAGGTGGCTCGTCTCGTCTGCTGGTTTATCATCTATTTTTATAAAAAATCACTACTTTACGAATTGACAAGCCGTGTGGACCATACCATCCCGGACCGTCGGACCAAGTCTTCTGAGTTCGATTCCGAGGCCGAAATTAGAATGGAGTTTGAGGAATGGAGAATGGAGTTAGTCTGTTCTCGGTCTGGGTGTGTGTATTGTCCATGGCACCCACGACACAGGAAATCCTAGGCTATGAGTCTGTAGCGATTTTTTTAGAATGAGATACGTCGAATGATCCACGTTCCATGTACTCACCGGCATCCGCTCCTCAATCCCACCGATGGGGAAGTTCATGATCGAGCGCACCGTCTGCGCCCCATACAGCTTGTCATCGGGGACGTCCAGCTCGCCGAACGTGTCGCGCTCCTTCCTCTGCAAGTGTTGAATAAACCACAATTTATAGGAGAATGTTGCTTACACACGTAGACGTGTTAGGGGTCACCAATTTACTTACTAACTGAATCTATCATGATTAACTTCGGGTATCTTTCTATCTCTTACTTTACTACCATTAATCCACCACGCAAAAGCATTAGGTGTTTGCAATAGTAGAGATGGAGTGGTGAAAAGAGTTAGATAGTTGCTTAGATCAAGTGAACACAGTTTGTTCTACTTCATTTATACTGACTTCGCAAATGTTAAAGGTCGGAAAAAATTTGCTTATGTCTTCGAGAAATTTTCTTCTGGTGTATGTACATTGTACATGCGTACCATATCTCATCTAGCTGGTTCATTATTCAAAGGCCATACACACCTAACCTTAAGTCACCTGACTGTTTAAATTACCAATTAGTTACTACATTACATCATGTACAAGGTGCCCTACCACGATTCCAATATACCGACCAACTGTCACCACTTTATAGTAACAATTCGGCCAAGGTTACAAATAATGAATTGTGTTAATGTACTGTACCGTAAATTCTCATTGCCAATAACCTCCTGTTTGTATGATCCACAGGCCACAGGTAATATTGTCATTAGGGTTGCCAACACAGACGTTGCCAACGTTAATAAGGAGCTTGGATTGGAAATTGGGTTATTATTACAGCTATGATCGTGTAAGTTGGTTTCATGCGTAATGAAGTAGGTATTAGAATACCTACTTTATTGTAATACTATTGTCCCTTTGACATGACATGAGACATGACGAAACTATAAATAAGTAACAAATCTAACCTAGTACAGTCACCTGCAGAGAAAAGTAACCCATCTGTCTATTAAAACTGTTTAACAGATGGGTTACTTTTCTCTGCAGGGGACCGTACCTACCATACTATCATACGGTAAAGTGGCAGCCCTAGCACTATCCCCGCCCGAGCAAAGGGTCCCGGGACTGCCGGGATCAATTTCCGGCCGGGACTAGCGTTGTTATGACTTGACTAACGGTTCCTACTCGCTGTTTGATCCCAAAAATTATAATAACCAACTGAACGTAGGGTAGGTTCTACAGATTACCCCCAATAGATACCGCATACAAGGCAACTGACGCCCGCCAAGACGTACTTGTACGTTCACGACATTAATTTCGACCAATACTGACCCGTCAAGTTCAAGTATGAATTACAAATAGCCAATCACAGCGCATTTTTAAGTCCCCCGCAAGCCGCACCTTCCGCCAAATTTTGTGAGTTCAAACTCTAAGAAAATTTCACTTATGCGGTATCTATTGTGGGTAATCTGTGTATAGGTTCTACAAAAGAACACCGTGTAGTCTACACAATAAGAGTTACCGTCAGCGACATAAAACTATAAAAACCTATTTAGAAATATAATAACATACTATGTATAATAGAAATAAATAGAAACTTGGCAGCTTCTTAATAAATATTTACACATGCATTAAACCTACAATGTTGTGTTTAAAAAGTGTATTAACCTACGGTAGGCAGAGGTGCACGACTCTTATCGCGCCTAAGAAATATAAACTCGAATGTTATCAACAGTTTAAGAGCCATTTCGCAAAACTCGGTTGATAAACTATAGGTATTTGAAGCGGCTCCGCGGCGTGATATTGCCTCACGCGGCTCGCGTCGCGCTTGACCTCAGTTCTGTGCGAGTAATCTTCTTGATACTTTCAAACGTAAAAAATTTAAAATTATGAACATATAATTTTAATTATACACTTTGTGACCACATACATGTATCTGGTTTGTGACAATATAAGTTTATATAACAATTAAGAGTACAATGTAGTAGTACCATTATCGGTAACGTATTTACATAATACATTTTAGGTACCTACTTAGGTACATCACAATAAAGATGTCCAATAGATGCATATTGCAAAAATCAATATTTTGGCAAATCAACGTGAAAAATTAAAAATCACGTTTTTTCAAGGTGATCTATAAAATGCAATATGCGTCCATTTTGCCTGCGATATTCGCAGCGCGTCGAAATACATAGGTATACCTAAATTCAAATCAATCGGAGGGTATAGAACCGGGAAATCCCGGAACCGAAAATCCCGGGATTTACAAAGGAATACGGTACTTTTCAAAAGAACCAGGAAACAAAATAAAAGAACCGGGAAACAAAATAAAAGAACCGGGATTTTCTGAACTTTTGGGAAATAAAAATATGTCGCGTCGTGATACAAAAGATAACGTAAAAATAAAGTTAAATACAATCCATACACAAAAATGATTACAGCTTTAAAAAGAAGATATTCAGAACGTCGGCTACATGAAGCAGCTATACTAATATAATATTATTTACACAACCCAGATCGATATTTTTCTAATATAAATGAAGATGATTTAACTCTTTTTTCTCGTCCAAGCAGTGCTGAATTGTGCAATACAATTGTGTTGCTTTCATACAATTAATACGAAACTTATGTTTGCATGTAAGGTATAATAGTATGATGGTTACTCAATCACGGCAAACGACTATACGGATTTGGGTAGAAAACAGTTTTTCCCTATTTAATGCTCCTGAGAGATAAAATAGGAAACGCGATACTAACTATTTTCACGCGGGGAAAGCCGTGGTAAAATAATCCCGAAAGAACTGAAAATCCCGGGAATCCCGGTTCCAGCATAGGCGAGTACCGAAAATCCCGGTAATTTAAAACAGGATCGGTTTTCGATACCCTAATCATTACCGTGATACAAAAGATAACGTAAAAATAAAGGTAAATACAATCCATACACAAAAATGATTACAGCTTTAAAAAGAAGATATTCAGAACACTATTCTTTGAATGTTAAAAACGAATTCTTTATTGTTTTCTGTTGGTTTACAAAACAAAATATTGACAATAGTCTAGTATAATAAATTATGAGAAACGAAATTCGCACTTTCCTCCCAAACCACTTGCTCTACAAGAAAAATGTATGGCACATAAAATGTCAATCTTTTTATGGGCTACAACTTTTACTCGATCCTTTCGGAAATCGTCTAGGACGCACCGTTTAGGAGATATAAGGAGTTTTCGGAAAATTTGGGAGGGGGGGGGTTAAGATTGGGCCCAATAAGATTGGGTAATGTTGCAAGTATGAGTTCCACAGGGCGGATGGAAATTCAGTCGGAAATCGTCTAGGACGTACCGTTTAGGAGATATATGGTATTTTAGGAAAATTTGGGGAGGGGGGGGGTAAAAGTGGGTTCAGTAAGATTTAGCAATAAGGTTTGGGGGTTTACTAAAGGGGGTTGAAATTTCCGTCTAAACTTGTCTAGGACGCACCGTCTCCGAGATATCCGGGATTTCCGGTTTTCCAAAAATCTATATCCCGATATCCCGATCTGCCGATCTGCGCCTACCTGATGAGTGCGGTATTTGCCCGGATGCCTCCCAGATTATCACGACGCAAAATTCCACTTTCGGGTGAAGAACTGAGGGGGGGGGGGTATAGGGGGAGGGGGGGGGGGTATAGGGGGAGGGGGGGGGTATAGGGGGAGGCGAGGGGTTGTGAAGGGAAAAAATGAGAGGGTGATTTGTATTTGTGTTGTGTATGTATGAGATACGTGAGTTTTGGGGAGTTGACGGAACTTGGGTGCACGAGAGTTTCCAAACAACGAATGTATTATCTTTGACTAATAATAAGTGACTATAGCTGACTAATGTCGGAGCTTCTATCATTCCAACATTTTGGCTTAGCAATAGGGTCCCGTTGACACCGTTTGGGTACGGAACTCTATAAAGTACAGATTGATCTAAAAGTTGTATAAATAAAGGGTATGTGTATACAAGTTATAATTATTTATTATTTTTTTTCTATGTAAATATGTAATTTACACATATAACAAAAAACCTAAATACTGTAAACAGTAACTAATGTCTAAAAACGGACAATGTTTTATTTCAAATTACAGCAGTGACTTCCAACCCAATAGGGGTTGAATTTCCAAAAATCCGATAGCCTAAAGCCTTCTTCGATAAATGAACTATCCAATACAAAAAGAATTTTTCAATTCAAACCAGTAGTTCCTGAGATTAGCGCGTTCAACCAAACAAACAAACAAACTTTTCAGCTTTATAATATTACAATAGTAATAGTATAGATTAGTATAGATATAGTTATATTTTGTACATATGTATGTTCGTGATTTTCTCCGTTACTACTTACACTACATAAATTGGAAAGAAATAGTTACTTAATTTCTATTGTTTTCTTCAAACCAAAGATGTTTAAAGCAGAATATTACGCAAACGGACCCCTGAATTGAAAAATGGTCTTTCGAAACCTATAATATTTTTGAAAGACCTTTTCAACGATACCCCACATTAAGGGGTAGACGAAGAAAAAATCATACGGAACGGACAGACGGACGGACGGAAGGACGGACGGCCGGACGGGCTAGCCGGCCGGTTGAAATAACGAACGGACTAGACATGATTCCGATTTGACTACAAAACCCTGAAAATTATAGAAAACTAAAAATAATACAATTGACTGTAACTAAAAATTCTCACGTGATCAAGACTGTTCAATGGCAATATAATTACGTCACTTTTACGAAATCTATTCCTTAGATGGCTAAAGCAAAAATTGACATAGGTCCGACGTCCAAGAGTGCTGCCGCACGACTGATTTGATTTCGCGCCAGTGCGTATCTTTATATGGTAAAGTAAATTCGTTTTAATAAATTATTTTTTGCAGTAAGATAAAAAAAAAATTACGTGTCATATTCGACAAAGACCATATTTTATTACTACATAAATTTTTGATGGGAAATACGCTTTATTGAATACAAAAATCGATGGTAAAGTCATGGCATAAACCATGAAAATTGGTAATGTTATTGAATTAATTTTGAAACGAATATTATAGTAATCGTATATCCCTTGTAATAAATGCAAAATATAATATATGAGTGTTCTCTAGACATTTTTTTTTACTCAATTTAATAAAACTTAATAAAGAAAATCAGTGTATGAAATTGACTCTGTCGTCCTTTTGCTGAAAAATAGTTATGCTAGATTGACAGTTACGCAGAAACAAATTAATATTTTCAAAATTCCGGTAAATGAAGATCCAAGATGAAGGATTGATCTATTTTATGAGTTCATTTGCCAGCATTAATATCTTTCTTATGATACTAATTTTTGACATCAAATTCTTCATTCCGCGCGTCTAACCGCGAAATGGCTCTTAAAAACAAATTGAAATATGCAGCGTAATTTAATAAGACGGTCATGATTCGCAACAATCGTAACGTAAGGAGTCAATGACGTAATAAGCCAATAACACTTACCATCTTCACATTTTTGCTATCCGGGGACGCACACACTGAACACGCCATTTTAAACGTACAGTTATATAAATAACACTACTATAACAATAATTAAAAACCCAGAAGTAAAAACACCGCAAACTGCAATGATAAACAATACAACAGAATCGACAGATATTTATTGCAACTTGACAGCTCCCGCCAAAACGATGAACTTTTTTAAAACTTCAAATAACAGCAGCGCTTTCAGCTAGTA
Organism: Thymelicus lineola; assembly: GCA_963932265.1. Classification (NCBI taxonomy): domain Eukaryota; kingdom Metazoa; phylum Arthropoda; class Insecta; order Lepidoptera; family Hesperiidae; genus Thymelicus; species Thymelicus lineola. Next base: position 81,332 of record OZ010695.1, read on the forward strand.
TTTTTTTCTCAATACCAATGAGTTTTAATCTGGCTTTATTTTTGTAGCTCGCCACTGACTAAGCATGAGAAAATAGCAATTAAAATAGCCGAGCGCTATTTTAAAGGTACAAATTCGAGCAAAACGTCCGTATGGCCACGTTGTTTGTCGAATGGCAAAGAAATCACAAATGGAAACCGGTCGTCCCCTCTACGTATTTAATGCGAGTGCAACATTACTGGAGGGACGTTTGAAGTTTTTATTATAATACCATTTGGTAGCCAACCGCACCAATCAAACCGCGCGAACTAACTGATTTGTGGTAACGTTACCGCAGCATGATAAGCGAATGTTATCAACAGCTGTTGTTTGTTTTTACCTTATGCCATAAATGTTAATTATTACAATTATTTAAATACATTAATTTTAAACCGAGGTCTGCTCAATAAAATACTCGAACTGTGTGTCAATATTCATTTTCAATTCATACATTAATAGATTTAATAGTCTTCGTTTCTTAAAAGTACTCAATCCTCTACTGACTTCCAGCACAGTTTCTTCGCTATACAATCCTTGTCAGTTTCTATTGAAATCTTCGTAAATCTTAAATATCTGACAAATTTTTATGAATGCCATAGATGTTTTCCAAAGGGCGTCCTTTCAGCACTGATTTCAATTTAGGACCGAAATAGGAAAATTCGTTGTAAGACCTGAGACGAAACGGGTGGATTTGATTTAAGGCACAGAAGTGGTGAAATGACAAAGCTATGTGAGCTGGCACATGATGCGCATCGTGGTGATACGACCATGAGTCGTCCTCTTCTGCTATCTCCCTAAGAGTGAGTCGATGATTTACACGCACCAGATCAGAATTTATACTTTTGAATACTTATTGATACTTTTGAATCGACAAAGCCATTTACAGCCGTTTTGAGCATTGTCTCCATAAACTTCTTTCAGAAGTCGATGATACCCCATAAAGCGCACGTTGTTAAAATCCTCACATAGACTGTTTGCATTTTTCAGTGTGTAATTTAAATTTTTGTTTTTGTTGATCAGTTCATATAGATGTTCGTCAAAGTGAGGCTTATATCCAGCAATGGACCTTCAAATTTACAAACGGCTCATACGGTAGCAAGGAGATTCGATGACCGCATAGAAGTTCGGCGGAACTTCACACCAAATCTACTAAAGGTTCGACTACATGTGGAATCCTGCTGTCAACGTGTCAGGTTATGATTGGTTCTGCCTTGGTTCACCTGAGATCTGGATTCACTGACGCCACATTAAGGTTGGTGCAGTTAAATGTGATCTATCAGCTTTTGATTCAATGAAGAGGCGAGTTAAGAGGCTTACAGGTGACTCAGAATTAGTTTAGACGTTAGCCTCTCGCCTCTCGCTATTCTATAAGATACATTTGGAGAGTAAGCATAGGAATTACTTAATTTCCCCTTTCTTTTTCCACCGTCGAACATCCCGACATAGGGCAGATATCCATCCCTTTGTTATCAATATCTCCGGTAGGAACGACGCGCTTTGCTGCGTATTTTATTATCCGTACCCACAAAAACTGGAATAAATTGCCTGAGTCGGTGTTTCTGTTTGATAATATGAGTATTATAACCAAATCTTTAATAAGTCAAAAGCGAAGTTTTTACTTTTTACTACGTTAGTGCGCTCGATTTGATTTTCTTCAGGAAACTAATGTTAATGGACATATAAAATTAAGACATGAAATTTTACACACAAGGTGAATTTTTCAATTTAAATTCTTGATCGTGGACTAAATTCGAATCATATCTATAAGGAATAGTGAAAAATGCTCAACAGAGTCTGGAGCCTGATTAATTTTGATGACAACTAAAATTTACTCGTTAGATTTTTTAAACGTCAATGTTCTTAGCCAGGAATCATACCCATTGCTTTTGAAAAAAAACACACTACCATTTGAAAGGGTTGTTAATAAGAATAGATTTCTGAGAAGTAATGACATATGACAAATGAGTAAATGTTGAATTTGATAGGAATCAGCAAGGCTAGCTAGGGAAGAACCCATTGCTAGAAGCATTGCAATCAAACAACAACACATATATGGACATAACATTCTATTATTAATATTAGAAATGTGAAAGTTTGTGAAGATATTTGGATGTTTGTTCCTCAATCACACCACAGCTACTTAATCGATTTAGCTGTTTGGAATGGGGGTAACCTATACCCTGGATTAACACGTAGGCTATTTTTTATCCCAGAAAAATCAAGATTCCCGCGGGATTTTAAAAAAATCGATATTCACATGTGCGAAGCCACGGGCATATAAATCTAAATTAATTAGTGAAAAATTTCGTTTAGAAACCACTCTACCCGGCGAAGCCACGGGCAAAAGCTAGTATGTGAATATTTGAATTGTAATATGAGGTGGCAATTTTAAGCGCATGTTTAATTTAAACAAGTAAAGAAGAATGCCCATTTAATATGGAGAAATGTACTGATTTTAGACTTAACTCATCGCGGGCTGAAAACATTTTAAGTATAATACGGGTACTCACGATATATATTTTATATTATACGCCGATATTTCGACCCAGTTACAGGGATCGTGGTCACGGCTAGACTGCGGTGGCGCGGAGAAACATTTTTGTGTCTGATAAAAATACCTTTATTTGTTTATGTTATCTTAATAAATTACACATACTAACTTTAGTCAATGTTAATAGTAGGAAATACGAGATTTTCAACAAAATTAGTTTGAATTTAGGCTATAGTAAACTCACAGTAATATGGACTCTATGCAGGCGTATTAAAGTCGATTGTGTATGTAATGTCGATCTTTTAAGTTTCAAATTCATTTGACAGTCCCAAAACGCCATGTAGTTTGTAATGTATTATAATCACAGAACACTGTTACTCCTGGCTGATTATAATAATTTTCTAATTCATTTGGCAGTCCCCTTACGTCATCTAGTTTGTTGTATCATAATCATAATGGAATCAATGCAACCTATTGGCCCGAAGGATCTTAAAAGATTTCTGATTGGAACATATAAAAAAACATAAATGGCCCAATGGTTTTATTTTGTAAAACGGAAGTAAAGTTACTTATTAATTTCAGAAAATTATTCCCAAAGAGGATTTTTTTAGGAAATAGGGTATATACTTGAAATATTTTGTCCAAAAACCATTGTGACACAATAATTTTTTGAGAGTACTGGCTGGCTGAGTATTGGGCATTCTCCTTTAATCTTAATTCTCTATTGTCTTGCTAACAATGCATAACTATATAATTGATGCAATAAAGACACAAGTGAGGAAGAGTCGGTAATGCTCATATTCCCACAGTACCATTTTCATGGCATCATTGTTGTGATCATACAAGATTGAACGATAACTTTACATCATACTTTTCTATGAGTATTTGTAACTTTTGTAACTATGTTAAAGTTCAATATAAGGCAACAAACTCACAATAATACAAATTGTTTACATTACCTATTTGTTTATCACAAATAATAATATATTTCTGTTTTTATAAATTAACATTGCTTTTAAAATAATTACCTTTGATTTGTTTTTACTTCTATTTTCATGAAATTAAAACAGAATTTATGTGGAATTTTAATAAGCATATAAATATTTGATGCCTTTAAGTAAACAATTTTAAAAGCATTAAACTTTTAGATCTTTTGACTATGGATTAAAACTCAGAAATAATATTAACTAACAAGACAAACTAGACATAATGACATACATAATATGACACAGTTTGCCTCATCTTTAGTCATGAACACTTCAAAAGACTGGGATAATAACCCAGCATTGGTATTCCCATCCAGTTATAATGTGGGCGTTTTCAAGAGAGAATACACTATTGCTAAGTTAGTGCACTCACCATCTTGGACTTAATCACCATCAAGGCATGTAATATTTAAAAAAAATTGCCTTCCATAAGAATATATTTGTATCACAAACCTTGCAACTAAGTACTGCCACGCACGTGTTTATTACCATGGAAATAGAAGTATGTATCTTAAACATGTGGTGGTCATCATTTTATAAAAGTATCTATAAAGTGAGTGCACTTATGACATGAAACTTAATGGTTTCTATTACTTAGATAATATGGAATTTAAACACGATTCATTAATGGTAAGTATACCCTGTCCACAAATCTTAGAGACTAAAATGACAACCGCTAATGTCAAAGTTTGAAATAATGTTACCAGCTAAATTTGCGCGATCTACTTTTCCGGTTTTTTGAATCGTAAACTATGTCGTAAGAATAGTTAAAAGTTGAAAGTAATTAAAAAATCATTCTCTTAGTAAGGATATTATCATTGAAAAGAAGACGTCAATCATTGACTATAACAGAAAAAGACATGATAATGAATGTGTACAAACATGTATATTCAGAGAACAAGAATGAATCTCCCCCAGAGACGCCAAAAATTAACGTATGTGTGTTGCGAGTATCTATCCTATATGATATGGTTGCTTAAATTTATTTTTATACCAATTTTACAGACTTTAATAATCATACAAATATTCGACCCACCGTAAAAGCAAATGTTTTTCCGATTTACTTTCCGGTTTATGGTCATCGCTATTTAATTTGCACCCGAAACTGGTCACCCATGAAACGTCATTTTAGTCTCTAAGATTTGTGGACAGGGTATAAACTGTAACGAATGCATTTATTCAAAGCCTATTCTTATGTTAATTGTAGAAAATGTATTTATTTAAACATCGATTTTGTACATCTGAAAAATGTAAATAAGGCAAAAATCTTAAGTCAATTTCTATCAGATTATAGGGAAGATGATTTCAAATATAGAGTTAAGTTAAAAGACAATCGGCTTTGGATAATAAAAGAAAAAGGATCAGTTATGCAACTTACCGATATGACATTTGTGGTGGAAAATTCACGTTTGTCCATAAGCCGCACGACACATCGCAGGTTTTTAGACGAGTTGACCAGCGCTGTAGATAATTTGAACAAGGAAGAAGCCATGGCTGGTTAATAATTTCTTAAATTACGAGAAAACACCCCGCTAAACCTACTTGAACATTCGAAATCTTCAGATTCCTTCAGCACATAAAGCATCTGTCAAACTGACAAATGTCTAATGGCATGTCAACATTCTGAATTTGTCATTGTTGACGTCTAAATTGTCACTTTACCCACAGACTAAATATAAGATCTTACAACAATCATAGACACTAGTGATGAAGACTTTGGACAAGGACAAGAGGACAAGCAAGCTGGCAATAAGGCATGGCCGATATCACGGAATACCTCCTGACTCCTGTATTCCTTGGCCGATATTATTCCATTTTATACAAATTGGTTAATGATAATAATACACAACATGCTAGTTTCATACATAAGTTAAATGTAAGTTAGTATAATTGGTTCATTGTGGAGCACATACACTTATAAACAAACAAAATAAAATTGGAGTTTCTGTTTGGAATATTAAAATAACCGCTTTTTACTGAGTGCATATTTTGTACACGGTACATAATTATACCAAAACAATTTTTTTTACAATTTTTGTCTGTCTGTCTGTTTGTTTCTGCTAATCTCTAAAATGGCTGGACCAATTTTGACGGGACTTTCACTGGCAGATAGCTGATGTAACAAGGAGTAACTTAGGCTTTTATTTTAGAAAAAAAATAGTTTTAGAAAAAAATCGTGATACGAATTTCGTCGGGTCAGCTACTATACAAGAAAACATAATTTTTGTACCAGGTCTTCCAGATAACGTTCTCAACACGGTTAAAGTTATTTGTAAATTTTAAGTATCAAAAATGCATTGAAATAAGAGTATTGTATTTACATCTACTTACACTAATATACTACACCGATTTCAAAAATTCTTTCACCAATAGAAAATCACATTATTCCTGAGTAATATCGGCCATATTTTAATGTGATTAATAATAATTTTTACTTAATAACAAATAAAAATGTTTGTCGACCAGCAAAGTGGGTAAGTAGTAAGTGGTACAAGAATAATACAATATTATTAATATTATTTATTTGCCTGAATATGGGTACAAAATTTAATATAACAGAGTTCAAGTTTCAATTTCCTTAGAAAAGACAAAAATAGCTGCTTTTGTTTGTTTTGTTGAAATAAATAAGAACCTGCGTTCCCGCAATAAATCCAAGAACAAGATTGTTATAAAAAAATACACTCTGAACGGTGGCAAAACACGGTTTAATTTTGTGGAATGAGTTATGATAATGTAGTGACTGTTTTGAATTTGATCAAGTGGATTGTGTTGTGAATGTTGTTGTGTTGTGTTATGCAAATACCCATAATGCAATAATAATTTTTCTAGCTTGACATTTGTCTATGGTTTAATACAACCATTTCACAACTACTTCAAAAGAAAATTATTATGTACATTTCAAGTGAAGTAAAGTAACTTAATAATCGATTAAAGTTTAGTGCATAATTATAATAAAAACAACACTTTTTCTGTTTTGCAATATTTATCTAAAATCACATTCCATAAACAACGATAAATTGTGAACGCATCTTAAAACAGTGCTGCCCCAAGCGACTGCTTTGTGTACTAATTATGCTAACGAATCGGGTGTGTTCGGCTTTTCTCGGGTTAGTCACGCCTAGACTCGTTCGAAAAGCGAAACCGAATCATTTCATTCCATGGCGATGTACGAAGACTGATACTCTTGTCGTGGACTCTTGTGCAAACGGGCTATTTTACTCATTGAGTCGGGCTCTGGTAATTTACAGAGTTTATTTTATATAACAATATGTTGTGATATTTAGTATTTTGTGGTGTAAAGTGTTTTTGTTACAAATATCAACAGTGATACAAAGAATATTGTGAAGTGCAATAAGTGTTATAAGTAGTTCCTTTACCAACTGGTCGTGGATTCCAAAGGATTGTACCATTCGAGAGATTATCTTTGTCTAAGGTGAGTTTTAGATTTAAATATCGTTTTAATTCGGTCGACAATGCGTGGCGTTTATTGGAATGGCTTCCGTTTATCGACTCGCGTGCGCGGTAATGGCTGACTTTCTTTTCTCCGCTCGCCGTCGAAAGGAATAGGTACTGATAGCGTTTAAATCGAATTCGTCTTAGATCTTTTTGTGTATAAATGACAATGTGGTAGTTTTTTATGTCTGACGACGCGCGTAGGTTGTAGATTAGGTCGAGTGGGTGGAGGCAAGAATGCATTTTACATTGCGACCGGTTGCGGTCGGCGCAGTGTTGAGTCGACATTCGATTTACTGAATCGAAATTCATCGAGTGCCTTACCTTCTGATAGCACCAAGGAACTGAGTAGTTATTGAACGGCTTCTTCCATTACGGGTTTGAACTTTAGTGGATAGATCTATCTGTAATGTAAATGTTGAGTAACAATTTTTGTTTTTACAATAGGTTATCAAATATACGGGAGTAGATGGTTGAAGATTTAGGTTGATACCCGCGAATTAATAGGTTGTTGGCGTGTAGGCGACGTTAATCCATGGTGTCGTGCACCACAGCGGATCGATGGAGCCCCAGCGGGCCTTAAACATTGATGTTTGTTGTTACAGATCTCCCAGAGCCCAGGACCGCGGTCCCCGCTATGAAAGTGCGGTCCTATACATGCATATGATCAAGTAGTGAAATTTCGAAGCCCGTCCGATCTAATTCCGTCATGGCTATCCTGTAAGTATTTCGATGTCGTCGATGTTTTCTGTTCCGTTCCAAATATGATTTCCTATTTTTTTTCTTTATCGTTGCGCTACCACGTTCGCTCCCTCGTTACGAAAAGCATGCCAAATGTATTATTTTTTTTACTCCCTTTATGATGCTGAGGCTTTCGTCGGCGTGTGACTATCAGTGCACTGACCGCGTAGGGGCCGCCGGTGCCCGCTCTTTCCAAGTACTAACCTATTTTTGTACGCGTTGATGAAAAACTTCCGACGTTTAGGCGACTTTGCTCATTAACTTCGTTGCACCTGAGTGTTTGTTTTTCTGGCGTATTATCAATGATACGTGAACTCCGGATGTATGGTACGGTCCACGTACCTTCACGGTGCTTAAACTCATCAAGAATGTCTAAACACTAAAATGGGTTGGTACTGATACCGTCGGAGAAGGCGGGTTACCGCGTTCCCGCTTCAGCTCGCGAAATCGCTCCGATCGCACTGGACCCCTCCGAACCTTCGCGTACTCGCGCGCGTACACTAAACATCTTAATCGGTTTTCAATAATTTATCTGACGGCGTCGATAGGCCATTTGTAGGCGATTAGGAGCGGTGCGGTGCGATGGGAACGAAACGTCGTCGGCAGTGGCTGAGCGGGTATGTCGCGTTCCAGATGGGCGGGTGGGTGCCTGCGCGGGAGACGGCGGTAGGCCACTAGGCCACATGCGCCCGCGTCATGTGGCGCGTGCTGCTGGCCTTCGGGGCCACGTGCGCCGCCGCAAGCGCCTCGCAGGACGTGGTGCGCACCTTCTCCGACCCGGCAACCGCGCACTCATCCCAATTCAACCACCTAGTCGTCGACCGCAACACGGGACGCGTCTACGTAGGCGCCGTCAACTGGATTTACCAACTCTCCCCCGATCTGGAAGTCGCGCAGTCGATCAACACTGGTCCCGTCAACGATTCAGCTCAGTGTACTTTTGATTGTCCGGCGAGCTTCGTCAAGAAACCGACGGATAATGTGAACAAGGCGCTCGTGATAGACTACGCGACCAGCCGGCTCATAACGTGCGGTTCTGTGCTCCAAGGGCTCTGTTCGGTTCGGAACTTGAATAACATTTCGCATGATGTGCGCGAGGTGCGCGAGCCAGTCGTTGCAAACAACGCCAGTGCGTCGACGGTGGCATTCATCGCTCCTGGACCTCCTAATCCTCCGATGACTCAGGTGATGTACGTGGGCGTCACCTTTACTGGAAATTCCCCTTATCGTTCTGAAGTGCCAACTGTGAGCAGTCGTTCCCTGGAAGATGAACGGCTCTTCATGATAGCGCGAACTGCGGTTACCACCGGAACTAGAATGTTTGTGAACTCTCTATCTCGTGAACGATATCCTATTAATTATGTGTATGGCTTTAGTTCTGAAGGATTTAGTTACTTCTTGACCATTCAATTACGTGGCGTTGGGTCAGATACCTACTATAGTAAACTAGTGCGCGTGTGTCATGACGACGAAAACTATTACTCGTATACTGAAATACCGATGTCTTGTACCGGTGAAGGCGGCGGCAACTTTGGTTACAATCTTGTTCAAGCAGCGTTTGTTGGCAAAGCCGGATCTGTACTCGCAGGCGAGCTAGGAATTACAGCTCAACATGATGTTCTGTTCGCCGCCTTTAGTCAGAGCGTGTCTATAAACACTAATACACCATCGAATATATCCGCCCTGTGTGTTTATTCTCTCAAAGCCATTCGACGCAAGTTTATGCAGAACATTAAGACTTGCTTCAATGGTAACGGTTCAAGAGGCTTAGATTTTATTTCGCCATCTCATGCATGTATTGGAACGAAATTACAATCCATAAGTGAAGATTTTTGCGGATTGGATGTGAACACGCCCTTGGGTGGTGAGCAACCTGTGGAAGCGGTACCGGTCGCTGTTTTTGAGAAGAGGCTGACTGCAGTAGCAGCAACTGCGACTGGTGATTATACTGTAGTATTCGCCGGCACCGCCGACGGCCATCTTAAGAAGATCGTAGTTGAGAGCGCTACGTCGGCATTCGAATACGGCGACATTGTTGTGGACGAAGGCTCTCCAGTGAACAAAGACTTGTTCTTTGATACTCAACTAATGCATTTATATGTAATGACTGAAAGAAATGTATCGAAAGTGAAAGTACAGGAGTGTAGCGTGTATAAATCGTGTTTAACATGTCTTGGAGCCAAAGACCCTTATTGTGGATGGTGTTCTCTTGAGAACAAGTGCAGTCTGCGGTCGGACTGCCAAGAAGCGGCGAAGGATCCCCTGTATTGGATCTCATATCGCAGTGGACGTTGTACGACGATCAGTCAAGTAACTCCAAATCAATTGCAACGAACGACAGCGAGAACTTTAGATTTAGTAATTGAGAATTTGCCCACTTTAAACGGACAATTCTTATGTGCATTTACTGCCTTAGATCGTACTCTTATAACTAATGCGACTAGGAAACCTTACGGGGTTAATTGTACTACACCGCGTACAGATACCCTCCCGCCTATTCCTGCTGGTCAGCATCATTTCACTGCAAAATTATCTGTGCGTACTACTCAGGGACCTGATTTCGTCGCCACAAATTTTACATTTTTTGATTGTAATACATACAGTTCGTGTACCCAGTGTGTCAGTTCTTCGTTTCCATGCGATTGGTGTGTCGATGGTCACCGTTGTACCCACGATACTGCAGAGAATTGTAGAAACGATATACTCGTGACGGGTGTCAGTAGAGTAGGTCCCAGTTATCGCTCCGGTCCCAGTTTTTGTCCCACTATTAACTCTACATCCGACGGCACGAACGAAATTTTAGTACCATCTGGCGTAAAGAAAGCTATAAAAGTTAAGGTCCATATAATCGGACAATTCATAGTTCAGACGAGGTTCGTGTGTCAGTTTAATATCGAAGGTCGTGTAACTCATGTAAACGCTCAACTTCTTGCCGATACTATTTATTGTGAAGCAGTCGAATTTACTTATACATCTCGGGCTCCAAATATAACTGCTTCCTTTGCTGTTATATGGGGAGGTTCAAAACCTTTGGATAACCCAGATAATACGCATATTCTTATTTATCGATGTACTGATATGGCAGATAACTGCGGAATTTGTTTAGCTCTCCAAGAAAAGTTTGGTTGCGGATGGTGTCAGGGATCGGATAGGTGTGAAGTTCAAGAGCAGTGCGGTGCCCCAAGCGTATGGTTAAATCGTACTCAAACTTGTCCCAATCCCGAAATCCATTCTTTTAAACCGTTGCTAGGCCCGTGGGATGGAGGGACTAATATTACTATTGAGGGTATAAATTTAGGGCGTAACATATCGGATATCTATAACGGTGTCACCATAGCGGGTATTAAATGTCAGCCTATTATAGATTTGTATGTCAAAACAAGGCGAATTGTATGCACAGTCGATGGGCCTGGTGAAGAAGTTCCTCGTGACGGACCGGTAGTGGTTCGCGTCGCAGACTATCGCGGAGAATCTAAAAAACATTATGCGTTCGTAAACCCTAAAATAAGTTCAATTCAACCAAAATACGGGCCTCAATCCGGTGGCACTAAATTACGTATCACAGGAGAATATCTTAACGCAGGAAGTAACATTCAAGCGTTGATCGATGATTTACCATGCGCTATTTTATCCGTGTCGCCCGACGAAGCAGTCTGTAGAACGAGCCATTCGTATCAGTTAAAAATGGGCACGCTCCGGATGCGTTTCGATAATGGTATGCGCACTTTGGAACGTGAAAAGTTCGAATATATTGAAGATCCCGTGGTAGTTTCTATTGAATCAGGTCCACCTACAACATCACAACGCAAACAACCCAAAGGAATTCCGTCCGGAGGGATAAACATCAAAGTAATGGGTCGAAATTTCCATTCCGTTCAGTTCCCTCAAATATATGTGTATCACGATAACAGGCCGTACATAGCCCCTTGTCATAGAGTCGATTTTCAGACCCATCTCATTTGTGAATCTCCGGGCATCGAAAGCGCTGGCCTCAATATAGATCCAGATAGGCCTTTAGAATTAGAATACGGTTTCAATATGGACGACGTACAAAGTGTACAAAACCTCACAACTAAGACTGGTGAAGCATTCCTGCTTTATCCAGATCCAATCTATGAGAAATTTGACGAAGATATCAAGTATTACAAGTCTGATTATTTGACTATTAATGGTCAAAATCTAGACCGAGCTTGCACGGAAAGGGATGTGGTAGTTAGGGTCGGGGAGAGCCTATGTAACGTGACGTCCCTTTCGAGGCATCAATTAACTTGCAGGCCTCCTTCACGTGATGAGTTGCCTGATGGGGTAGAAACGCCCGAGGTGGTAGTCAAAGTCGGTCGCGCTCTTACTTATAAGATAGGTAAATTATCTTATTCATCACAGGCAGGCCTACAAGGGGCTATCGGTAAGCCAGTATTATTCGGTGTTATTGCCAGTATAGTAATACTCGTATTAGTATTTGTCGTATTTCTAGTTATGTATAGGAGAAAATCCACAGAAAATATTAGGGTATTGAAGAATATGCAGGAGCAAATGGATATTTTAGAGTTAAGGGTAGCTGCTGAATGTAAGGAAGCATTCGCAGAGTTGCAAACAGAGATGACCGACTTGACAGGAGACGTTACGGGCGGAATACCATTCCTCGACTATCGTTCATACGCTATGAAAATATTGTTCCCCAATATAGACGAACATGCCGTCCTGCAGTGGGAACGTCCAGAGCTTATTAGAAAAGAGAAGGGTCTGAGATTGTTTGGACAGCTTATAATGAATAAAACATTCCTATTATTATTTATTCGTACTTTAGAAAGCAATAGATATTTTTCCATGCGCGATCGTGTTAATGTAGCTTCACTAATTATGGTAACTTTACAAAGTAAGATGGAATATTGCACAGATGTTTTGAAGACGTTACTAGCGGAGCTTATAGAGAAGTGTATGGAGGGTAAGAGCCATCCTAAACTGTTGCTACGCCGTACAGAAAGTGTAGCCGAAAAGATGTTGAGCGCTTGGTTTACTTTCCTTTTATACAAATTCCTTCGCGAGTGCGCAGGCGAGCCGCTTTATCTTTTGTTTAGGTCGATGAAAGGTCAAGTAGATAAAGGACCCGTAGATGCAATAACCTCCGAGGCGCGTTATTCTCTTAGCGAGGAGAAACTCATTAGACAGTCTATAGACTTCAAAGCGATGACTGTGAGCGTGTCCATATCTCAACAAACGATCTTCGTTAGCGGTTTAGATGCTACTACAGAAAATGTGCAAGTTAAAGTTCTCGACTGTGATACGATTAGCCAAGTAAAAGAGAAATGCCTAGACGCTATTTACCGTGCAACGCCATATTCTCAAAGGCCAAGTCGTGACGATCTAGACTTGGAATGGCGTACGGGTGCATGCGGTCGATTAATTTTGTATGACGAAGACAGCACTACTAAATGCGAGGGCGAGTGGCGTAAGCTCAATACTCTTAATCATTACCGCGTTCCAGACGGCGCTTGTCTCAGTCTCGTAGCTAAACAGAGTTCCGTTTATAACCTTTCTAACATGGAGAAAAACGATAAATCGCACACTTACGAAACGCTCAATAGAGGTAAATACGGTTCGGCTAGTCCTCCCGCTAGTCCCCTCAAATACGAACACGGGGGCGGTTTCAAATACTGGCATCTCGTTAGACACCACGACGGTGATGCGCACAAAGAGGGAGAGCGTGGAAATAAAATGGTTTCCGAAATATATCTCACGCGTCTCCTGGCCACCAAGGGCACATTACAAAAATTCGTGGATGATTTATTCGAGACTATTTTCAGCACTGCGCATCGCGGCTCGGCATTGCCTCTCGCAATAAAATACATGTTCGATTTCCTTGACGACCAGGCGCTCCAGCACGCGATATCCGATCCCGAAGTAGTGCACACTTGGAAAAGCAACTCTCTTCCCCTACGTTTCTGGGTGAATCTCATAAAAAATCCTAATTTCGTTTTCGACGTTCACAAGTCGAACACGGTCGATTCTTGCTTGTCTGTCATCGCGCAAACTTTCATGGACTCGTGCTCCACGTCCGACCACATTCTCGGGAAGGACTCTCCATCATCCAAGCTTCTTTACGCTAAAGACATCCCGGTGTATAAGGAATGGGTGGAACGGTACTACGCCGACATAAAGTTAATGCCAGCGATATCTGATCAGGACATGAACGCAATGTTGGCGGAGGAATCGCGACTCCATACTAAGGAGTTCAACACGAACTGCGCACTCAACGAACTGTATGCGTACGCGGTGAAGTATAATGAGCAACTGATGGTGACGCTCGAGGAGGACGAGTTCTCGCAGAAGCAGCGGCTCGCCTACCGCCTCGAGCAGGTCCATGGCCTCATGGCACACGACTATAACGTGTGAATGTATGCCCAGTTCTGAGGCCCGTACCCACCGCCCTGTATATACTGCCCCCGCACATATCTATGCTGGCAATTGTTGTATATATTAGATAGTGTACAGTCTTTAATATTGTAATTTTTGTATAATTTCAGCGGTCCGATGTCGTTTTTTAATTTTATATAATGAACTTTGTATTGATTTTACACGACGAACCCGACCGGCCGCGGTCGTGCCACAAGTATGCATCGTAAACTAAATTGTGTATGTCTGTCTATGTGTGCTCGCGTCGTACGAGTTAATGTTACGAATCGGTGTAAAATGTGTGTCGCAAATGAAATCGCATGTGAGCTCGCCGGCGAGCGCTGCGTCGCTCACCGGCGGGCACTTTTTAAATTTGTACTCGCAGTCTACTTAACGAAATATACCGACAGTGAACCGGTGAACGATTCCATTAATAAATATCGTCGAATGTAAAGTGTGTTTGATTGCACGCGCAGCGCCATTGTCCGCGTCCGACGAAAGCCCCCGCTCGGCAGCTATCGACAGGGAGAACGCGGTGCGGTGCCGTCTCGCCTCTAGCATACCCTTACCCTGCACCTTGGCCCAACCTACCGTGTCCCTACCGATACCGACCATACCCTCGACCTCGTGGTCGCACTCACCTCTCATACGCAATCGCGTTGCCACTCCGCTGTGGGGTGGCGTTCGAGGCGAGGCGGCAAGGATGAACCGACGCGGCCCTGGTGTTTCAGCCGGTACGTGCGCATCGCGGCGCGCACGGCATTCGCGGTCGTGAACAACATATACTGCATCCCCGCTTACGTGGTGTGGATGATGGCGCTGCGCCTCACGAGACCCTTGTACGCCCCCCTCTATTGGAAGATCGAAGGCCACATGTACCACTGGCTGCTGTCGATGGTGTCGCTGTGGTCCTGGACGGCGGGATATGAAAGTAAGTTGTTTTGAAGTTGACATCAACTAACGCAATACACTTAACACCAGGAAAACATAAACACGTGACTCAACTTGAAGTGTAAATTCGTGGTAAATGGAGAACGATTTTGTTGTGAACTTTGATTGTAGGTGACGCATCTATTGATCAGTCTGCGCATGCTTAATTCTGATAACTCATGCGTCAAGATACTTGGGGAAGGACTGTTTATGTGTACATTAATATGTAGGTAATATCATCAAAATTCAAGATTTAACTTTGAATTTGGGCAAAAGTACAAATAGATAATAGTCTGTCTTCGATCTACGGTTTTCGAGAACACTAGAATAGAATGTAAACAAATTTAGTGTTTGACATACTATATAGTATAACATTACCCATTGAAGACTTTCTACTTATGTGTTAGTGAAAACTGCATAAAAATCATAAATATTTATTTATTTTTTTTTAATATCACAAACATTATGAAAAAATGCTATTGTTTCGAAGCTGTGAATCTGGTTCATTAATAAATTAACTGGCGACTGCATAGTTAGATGTATTTTTCGTATGTTTTAAGCATTAGAATATACGAAAAATACATTTCGACGCCTGAAAGGAAAAATTGACTAAGCGACATTGAGCTAATTTTACAGGAGAGCAGTTTAAACTTGGAATTTGTAGAAAAAAATCATATATTTTTTTGTAGTCCTCCTACCGATGGTATTCTTACTATTTTAAATCATCTATATTGTGGCATATACAAACTCAACACACTTAAAATACTTACTTTACACATACTACATACATACTTACTTTATACATACTTTTCTAAAAATTCAACTTTAAACTGCTCTCCTGTAAAGTTAGCCCAATGTCGCTTAGTCAATTTTTCCTTTCAAGCGTCGATTTGATTCAGTGTCTGATTTGTTCTAAAATTAACATGCAAATGGCTTAAGATAAAGCAACGATAACATACGTCTCCTTAGGTATAGGATATAGATTACAGATATGAGGCGGTCGGACGAGTTCCGCTGTAATGTTCTGAGTTCTGAGGTATGCATGTAGGCACACAGACAACTGTTGTACACATATATTCTATTTGTTACTAAGTGGAATATTTTTCTATGTGCGCGTGTGATAGGTGAGGTCGCTGATCCTTGAGTACTAGTGTTAGTAATGAAACTTTGGCAGTATTCAGTTCTTTCAATAAGAAGACTTAAATATTGCAGTCTGATTATGGCCTTTCTAACGTCCTTCCCCGTCAACTTATTTTAATTTATCATTTTTGAATATTTTTTTTTACATTGGACGTTTTTTATATTGAGCTCTCTCATAATCTCCGACTAAGCAAGTATTTAGTTGAGTCATAAAAATAAGTAATACCACAGTAATATTTATGGCCTGACACAACACAACAGATACATCTAAATTGCAGACATTTTCATTCTCCGGTCGATAAATTACAGTTATAAGAAATATTGGGTCACAGTAAACTGGGTAACGATGACACATGAACGTTTATTTCGACATATCTAAGACCTGAAAGAAAAAAAGTAATATTAATTAATCTGTCATATAAATATCCGCCTCAGCTGGGGATCAAACCCATTGGTCTACAGGCGTTCGTACTACGTACTCCACTATGCTATGTAATCTTATCGGTGAAGAGGTTAGTGCCAAAGTAACTCAAGCTGTTTCACGATCTACAAGCTTAACAAGTGCTATTAGTTGGAATCGACTTAACTTGACCTAAATTCTGCAACAGTTTAAAAAAAACCACAAGTGGATAGGCAATTATTTCTGAAGGCACCTGGCCACCTGGATTACTTAACCTGGGTGATCATTTACAATCGACAAGCATCTAGCGAAGAACCTTATGTAATTCAAGTATTACATTTGAATACTAAGTTTTTCTTTCGAGGTGAGTACAATGACGTGATGTAATTGGATATTCTTGAATTAGTGACTACCACATGGCCTTCGTGCTAGCTATTAAGAATACTGCAATAGTTTGCTGGAACTAATTTAATTAGCTAACTAGCTGGTTAGCGTTAACACTTTCTCGTCCGAATGGTTTTATTCCTTGACATTATAACACTTTGGCTTCAATGCTTCAGTACATTGCAGGACTGTCTCCCCTCAATATTGAGGCCGGAGAGTATACCACGTTGTCCTTGAATTGATCGAGGTTACACTACTTGATAACCTCTAAATGTTTACTTGATATTTAGTAAACATCACGAGCACCAACCGAATTGTTGGTAACATAATATTTTAGTGATAACAGAAATATTTGACTACTTAGTATTCAATATTCAGCCTGATACTGCTTGCTTTTAGACTGAATACCGAATAGCTGGGAGCCTTAAATGTTTCGTTAACAATGATAAAATTCGAGAATATCTAAATATATTGAGCTTAACTTACAGCGGAATCTTGATCTAATCTATTACTATCTATAATAAAACTCAAAGTGTCTGTCTGTCCGGGCATCACATAAAAACCCTTGAACGGCTTTCGATGAAAATTGGTAAAGTTGTTACCGAGTCATATTTTAGACAACTTTTCATCCCGGAAAATTAAAAGGTTTCCCGGGAAAACAGGATTTAAGTTTGAATAAGTAAAAACATAATTTCCGTATGCAAAGCTGCGGGCAACAGCTAGTATAATATTTTTCAAAGAACCATTCGTTACAGTCGTAATAATACATGTTCTTCATTCACAAGTTTGTGTAGGAAATTAAGTTTTATCATTTAATAAAATACAGATGTTTAATTAATTACTTTATTATAAGTAGTATTGTCTTGTCAATTGTCAAGGTTGTCAAGGACCTGTAATCTATACATGTAAATAAAATTGAAGTGTCAATAGGGATATTGGATTGATGCCGTGAAGGTCTACTAATTTAATCCAGTAGGTACCTTCATCTGCAACGGTCATTCGTGAACTCTGACTAGGGTTTAGCTTGGAGAGCTGATAATACTCGTAGGTTCCAGGAGTTTTTTATTGGCCGGCGACGGAGAAGCTGATATCCATGGACGGCAGGTACCATAGTCCAAAACTTGTGTTCCTCGTACGACACAGCACATAGATACTGCTGTATTTAGCTGTGACAAAATCTATAAAACTATATACCTTATAATGTAAGAGGCCGTTTTATTACACGACACAGTGCAAAAATACGTTATCTTTATCATATCTCTTGTCATATCTTGTTTTAAAACATATTTTAATTCATATCTAATTCGTACTTTGATATTACGGTAAGAATTACACTTTTTAAGTCTAAGGATTGGATATGAGTAATTATATCTGGTATTATCGGATTTTATGATCAGTGATACTGATAACCTAGTGACTCCATGTTACACTTGACAATTATCATTTTATTTTGGTGAAGGTAAACTTGATGAAAAAAATTGTGAGTTCTCAATAACTGGGCATGGGCGATGGTCAGTGCCAGATTTATATTTTCTAAAATAATAATTTTCCATTCATATTAAGGAAGGCACTGAATTAGTCACTAAGAAAGTGTGTAAAAAAACAAGAATTACAAGTTTTCACGGCACTTTATAATACCAAAATCATCTATAATATATCATCTTCTGAAATCTGCCGCCCCTAGGCCGCAGCCTATACGGCCTATTGACAAATCCGGGACTGGGGATGGTTCTTAGCTATAATTTATGACAATCTGTTCAAGCGTTTCAAGGTTATCACTTATCAAATCTTTCAGGGGTTAGGTAGGTACATAATTTTTTTTATTTCATGTTATTGTTAAAAAGATGTGCCAAGGAGTTTCTTACATCGTTTATCCTCAAAGATAACATTGTAAAAGGTGCATAATTGCATATCGACGCTTGGAAGGAAAAAAATACTAAGCGACATTGAGCTTACTTTACAGGAGAGCAGTTTAAAATTGGAATTTTTAGAAAAATGATCATATATTTTTTTTGTAATCCTCCTACCGACGTTATTCTTACTGTTTTGGAATCCTTGTTTTATCATCTATATTGTGGCATATAGGTACAACAACTTTTCTAAAAATTCAATTTTAAACTGCTCCCCTGTAAAGTTAGCTCAATGTCGCTTATGCAATTTTTCCTTTGATTAATTAAAGATTTTTAATTTGAAAGAGAATCGTGCTTTGGTGGAAAGGAAACTACGAGTAGGTAAGTATTGCATGAAATGTGCTTTTAATATTAGCTATTATATCGTTAACAGGCAAAGTCGTGCTAAAATTTAATTGCGTTTTCATTATCTTATCATTAATCTCATACTAAAGTTTTAATTACAAAGATTTTGAATTTCGATTCACATTCTTCTCTTTATTATCTACATTGAGTTACATCTTTGTGTCGTGGAAAAAGTTTTAAATAGATTTCTATTTCTCACTACTTACCTATAAGTTACTTTTAGACTTCTGCACGTACCTACATAAGTAGTTATTTTGTACGTGATAAGGTTTGACAGGTACTTTTTAAGATTCCGTACAACTGTTGATTAAATATACTTAACTCTAATAGGATTAATGGAAGTATCTGATCAGCTATGCCAGTTTTGCTTAGCTATATTTCTGTGATTTATCATCCATCCAACAGCCTTTGGAAGTCCACTGCTGGACATAGTCCTTCCCTAACTTGCGCCACTCTGACCGGTCCTGAGACTCCTGAGCCTTCAGAATCCTGCGGATGCCCGCTGTCTTCTTCAGGTCGTCAGTCCACCTGGTCGGGGGGCGTCCTACGCTCCTTATTTATTTATTTATTTATTTATTGTTCATGTACACATAAAAAATTAAAGGAGAACAAAAACAGATATATTGTACAAAGGTACTGCTTATCTCTTACGAAATTTCTTCCAGCAGACCTGCGACTGGAGAAGTGACAGAAAGGTAGATGGCGTGCACTCAATAATAAATAATATAAAATAACTATAGCTAATAATATATTTAAATATAAATAAATATACATAATTATAAATAAATATAAATACATAATATAACATATACATAGTGCTAAAATATATACATATATCAATAAATAAATATATACATACATATATAAAACAACCATTCCATCAGCCTCCTCATTCTCCTTTTTCCATTCAGCTGTAATTTTTAGGATGTACTTATTGTTAGGCTCTGAAATAAAAGTTTGCACAATTCTTATTTTAATGCTTGTTTGCTTTACAAAAACAAACGTTTTTTTTAATCTCCTATTTTAAAACTGAATTATTTTTCTATGCCAATCAACCACATACAAATAAAATCTCTGGCAACTCTCTTCGCCCCTTACGGCACTTCACCACGCCTCACCATTTCTGCTCTTCTTACAATTCTGTTCCACTTTAGTCCTGTACCGACTACGTCACAATATACTTCATAAAGTATTATCATCTCAAAATGTAAGGTTCTTAAATCCGCCTTGAGTAGACCAGCAGTGAAAAGAAAGAAAGAAAGAAGATTTTTTTCTATTTATTTACTCTTTATTGTAAACCTATAAACTAGATCACAATTAGAGCATCGAGCCCGGGTTTACCCGAACCGAAAAACCCGGGTTTTCCCGGTTCTGAGGATTACAAAAAAACCCGGGTTTTAAAAATCAAACCCGGGTTTTTCGGGTTTTTTTTAAATACTTTTGTTTTTGATATTTATTAAGTTTAAGCCACAAGAGAGAAGAAAGTGGGTCCCTTCGGAATTGGACGACGGAACCACCGAGGACACTTGTTGGCTAACTTTTTGGAGAAGGAAGATCTCTTTATGATGAACTCCTTCTTTATAAAGAAGCCTCAACGCAGGTGGACTTGGATAAGTCCTGATGGTTCCACAAAAAGCGAGATAGACTTCATTCTGGCAGACAAACAGCACATATTTAATGATGTCTCTGTGATCAGCAGGTTTAAAACCGGAAGCGATCACCGTCTTGTGCCTCTTACACATTAAATATCGACGTGAAGCTGGAACGGTCATGCCTGATGAAGTCTATGCTTCGTCCAACACCTGTCCAAATCCAGGGATCCGAAAACTTTCAACTTGAGCTGCAAAATAGTTTTGCGTACCTAGAATCATGCACGTCGGTGGAGGAGTTTAACACCAGCATGATAGCGAGAAACTGAGAGATACTACGGACGGTTGTATACCTCCTCTCAAGCTCCACCTCCCAGTGAGGAGAGCGACAAGAGAGCTAAATTAACCCCACACTACACAGAGGATATCCCGGACGTCAGCCTGTATGAGATTAGAAAGGCTCTCAAACAGCTTAAAAACAACAAGGCACCGGGAGATGACGCGGTATCACCGCCGAGCTGCTAAGAACTGGGGGGAAACCCCTCCTATTGGCGCTCCAAAAACTGTTTGTTACCGTCATCCATACTGGAACTACCGCGGGAGCGTGGAGCAGAAGTATGGTGACTCTGTTTTTCAAAAAGGGCGATAAAGCCCTTTTGAAGAACTACAGGCCAATCGCACTTCTGAGCCACGTTTATAAGTTGTTTTCGAGGGTGCTCACAAATCGCATTGCACGCAGGCTTGACGACTTCCAGCCTCCCGAACAAGCAGGATTCCGGAAAGGCTACAGCACCATAGACCACATACACACACTGCGGTAGATTATACAGAAGACCGAGGAGTATTATCTGCCGTTATGTGTCGCCTATATGGACTATGAGAAAGCCTTTGATTCTCTCGAGACCAGGGCAGTACTAAATTCTCTTCAGCGTATCGACTACCGGTATAACGCGGTGTTGAAGTATTTGTACTCATCAGACACCATGTCCGTCAAAGTACACGACATAGCCACGAACCTCATCCAATTGTAGAGAGGTGTCAGGCAAGGGGACGTTATATCCCCAAAGCTGTTCACCGCTGCGTTGGAAGATGTGTTCAAGCTGATGGAGTTGAAACGACGTGGCATTAACATCAATGGCGAATACATCACACACCTGCAATATGCCGATGATATAGTCAGCCTGGCAGGATCCCTGGAGGAACTAGGTACAATGCTCGGGGACTTGAACAGCGCCTCACAACGGGTGGGTCTTAAGATGAATGTCCATGTTACACCCGTACCGGTTGTTGTTGACGGCGCTGCTCTCGAAGTTGTAGACGAATACAATTACCTGGGACAAGTGATCCAAATGGGTAAGTCCAACTTCGAGAAAGAAGTCACTCGTAGAATCCAACTCGGATGGGCTGCGTTCGGGAAACTGCGTCATATCTTGTCGTCCAAAACACTACCTCAGTGCCTGAAGTCGAAGGTGTTCGAGCAGTGTGTGTTGCCAGTGATGACATACGGATCCGAGACGTGGTGCTTCACTATTGGCCTAATACAAGCTCAGAGTAGCGCAGCGGGCTATGGAGAGGGCTATGCTTGCTATTTCTCTAAGTGATCGCATCAGAAACGAGGAGATCCGTAGACGAACAAGAGTAACCGACATAGCTCAAAGAATTAGCCGGCTGAAGTGGCAATGGGCCGGCTACATAGTGCGAAGGATCGATAACCGTTGGGGAAGAAAGGTCCTCGAATGGCGCCCGCGTCTCGGAAAACGGAGTAGAGGACGCCCCCCGACAAGATGGACCGACGACCTGAAGAAGACAGCGGGCATCCGCTGGATTCAGAAGGCTCAGGACCGGTCAGAGTGGCGCAAGTTAGGGGAGGCCTATGTCCAGCAGTGGACCTCCAAGGGCTGATGGATGGATGGATGCATGGAGATTACTTACTAAGTTTTAAGATATTCTGAAGAAAAAATAAATCTTTATCACTTTTTTAAACATTTTAAACTGTTTTTGTAATTTGTAAAGTACTATTTCATTTATTTAAATTCTTCCTCATCCTTTATAATTTGTACTCATTGCAGGAAATCGATATATAAACGCAGATTAGTGTATTTTAAAAAAATACAATAAAAGGCTCGAAAAGCTCGAAAAAACCGGTCTACCCGGGTTTTGATATTCTTAAACCCGAAAACCCGGGTTTTCAAAATTGAACCGAGCTTCGATGCTCTAATCACAATGGACGGACTTAATACCTAATGGCATTCTCCACCTGTCAACCCTGGGCGATAAGCTAAAAGTTGCGGTAGGTGCTACAAAAAATTTTATATAAATATTAAGTAAATATATCTTTCACCAAGAAGTTTAATGTCAAAACTCAAACGGAAGCGGTAACTCAACAACCTTCTTGATTTAATTACACGGTTTGTTTACAGTAACTGCCGGTTCTGCTACTGGTATATTCAATGTTAATATTGACTAATTTGTTACTTTACTACTGCACTTTCGTTTTTTTGCAAGCATTTACCTAACCCACATAAATAATGCTTATGCCATAATTAATGCGACTCGTTAACATAAAGCTGAGTGAAGCGGTTAATTACTTTCCGGTGGTTACTTAACCGTTCCAGTTTGTCTGTGTATCTGTTTGTTTTTAGGGTTTTGCACTCATATAAAACATAGTATATTTTGTCAAAAAATTAGGAAATCCTCATAAGGGTTCCTCTTTATATGTATATCATACAGAATTCGTATTTTCATTAAAATTTATGAACTAGTTGTAGGTGTGTTATCAAAAAAAACATTAATAATTATTTATTTAACTATAGCTGATCGTAGGTTATCAAACATACACAAGTACTTAATAGTTTAAAAAACTAAATACATGGTTTTATATTGTCAATGAACAAACTGAACTGAAGAAAAATTGGGACTGTGCTGTTAACCATTAAGGAGTTCCTCACTGGAGCCAAACCTGGGAGCAGTATCAGGTCATGCTTGTCATAAAAATGCATTGTCATCAGAACTACAGCAATGTATTAAACAACTCCTTAGGATAAGTGGAAGTAGGTCTAATTAGGCTTGCAAGATTTGACCCAAACAGGGCAAGTTAAATAAAACCGTTTAAAAATACAAATTTTTCCTCTTTATAATTTATAATTAACATACTGGCACGTAATTTAACTGTTACTAATTTTATTAATAGTAATTGCCTGTTTATTATAATATTATAGGTAGTGTTAAGTTATTCTATTGTTTATTTGAAGCCAATCGTTGACTGGGAATATCTAAGTAGGTAAGTAATAAGTATGTATAGTCTATACCTATTACCCATGTACCTATTACATTACGATTATCACGAAGTTTCCGCTATTTATGAGACCTACTTACCTGTCGTAAACCTCATAGGTATTAGGTATAATCTAATGTAGCTAAAAATGTAAGTATATCCTATGTTCAGCTTTCATTTTTTATAGCAAGCAATGGAGCAGACGAACCACGTGGTAAGTGGTGGTAGCCATCCGCGAACATCCGTGAGCGCGTAACCGACACGTTGCGAGTTGAATAGACAACTACTTCTGCAACCAAAATATCGACTTTACTAATAGAATTTTTGATGTGAAACATCTATAGGCGAGGGGTAAACCTGATTTTTGGCGCGGTGAGTGGCGACGCTTCGCCGCACTATGTTATTATAGTAGGGCAATATGAAAAAAATTCGTGATACCTATTGTATTTTTTCATCATGCCATATTTAGTTCCTGTCATAATCTGTACTTTTATGCCTATTAGTTGTATAAAATAATTTCAATGTTTCACATCTGCCAGCCGCCCCATGACGGCTCACATTTTTTTTATTAGTAAAATAATTTTGTACAAGCACAAACTATGGCCTCCTATTACAAGTGGAGCCCAGACCCCAGCAGTGGGATAACAGTATATTATGTTTACTTGTGATAATTATTAATAATAGGTTATGTTGCATACCACATGTTATTTAACCTCGTGGTCCGTATAAAGACAATACGGAGTTGCTTATTTTTTGTTACCTACTAAATGTATTTGTAACAACCGGTTTTGAACAACTACTCGCGCGACTAGATGTTGCGAATAATTTTTACGCTTTTTAGGTTATGTTTTTTGACTGTATGTAGTTTTAGGTGTTTATTAGAAATAAAAAACATGTGACCCAAAATTGTTTATCGGAAGTTATTTGAATAGGTATTATTATGCTAATTAATTAGTCCTGCTGTTGATACGGAAAAGCGAAATTAATTGCGGTTACAATTTTATCATTTCCTGGCTATTTTCCCGTATGAACAATTTATTAATTAGGTATTCGTTAACTGTTTTATTATTTTATAAAAAAAAGAGAAAATAGATATCACAGCACTGTTTTATAAATTTTAGGATACGTCGATACTAGAGATGCGCCGAATAGTGGTTTCACCGAATAGCCGAATACCGAATACTATTCGGTTTAACCTTTACCGAACCGGATATTCGGCCGAATTATTCGGTTTACCATTTACCATTACCATTTACCAAAAATATTGTTTTAAGGTTAAAAATAAATGCTCATTTAAGGTTTGAAATAAATGTTGGCTATACTAAGTAACTATAGGTTAAGAAATAAATATGTTGACTTGAGGTTTCAAAATACTTAAATGTGATATGAAGTTTAATTGCTTTATTTTGTTAGCTTTATTCAACAAATTATTACTCATAGGATTTCTTTGACTTATAATATAACTTAGATCTTACATAAGAGGTTTTGTCTTTTAGTTCTATACCGTGTAGTGTAGTCAAGAAAATAGAAATACTCGAACCGAATATATTCGGCACCAAAACCGAATAATTCGGCCGAATACAAATAGTGAAAAAGATGCCGAATACGCCGAATACCGAATATCAAACGAATATTCGGCGCATCTCTAGTCGATACCAATCATGAATCAATACTCTGATAGATATGTGATAAACATTTAGGGTACTAGAAAAAATATTATTATAAGAACAAAACGATGCGACGGTCTCTACAACGTATCGACATGTCAAAAACCGAGGTTTACAGGAGAGCGTGTTTAATGTTCAAACCGCTCTAGAAATAATAGTCTTTAAAATTATATTTTTTTATAATGTTTTACTAAGTTTAGGAAGTTTATAGTACTAGTTATACATTTTTTTATATTTTCCCGAAAAAACTGATACATGACTGTTTCTACGTTAACAGAAAATAAGAACATGCCAGTTATAGGCTATACGCAAAGATGTTATAAATACTTCTTCTTAATATATAATATCTTTGGCTATACCTATGCAATGGTGGTTATAAAATATTTTAAAAGTCAAAATTTTTTGAGATTCATCAATTTAATCAATAAAATCTTGTGCTAAAAGGACCGCATTAGTCAGGCGTTATTTGTGGTTATTTGTGCTTAAGTATAATATTTTTTCTTGAAACGTTAAGTCAGTTCAGTCAGACAAGGCCGCTTTAGCACCGAGTGGCACGCTTTTTACACGCTTTATATTAGCTTCATCTGTATGTACCTACCTATGTTTGTTTGTAACTTGTAACCGACTCCTTTGGACTTGATTTTGACCCACTTCAAACGGTCACATTTCTTTCAAACTTCGTAGACTTACCGAGGACCGATGACAATTCAATATTTAAAGAAAAAAGAAAGAAAGAAAAAAACCGAATTTTGGCGCGTCTGAACTTCGAGCAGAAGTTTGCGCGCAGTAACATAATTCGGCAATGCTCTTGGTATTATGTTTCAGTCGCACGTTAGGATATTCGTGTCGCTATCTCTGTCTTACGCTAAAGTTCGCAAAGCCTATGCTCAGACGCGCCAAGATACGTCGGCCGTACTGTACATATCCGCATCTAAGGCACTTATTTTTGTAATGACTACACTTGTTCTTTTATACGATTTTTAAATCTAGTGAAATATGTAGAAATCTCATTTGGATATAAGCCTATGGAAAATTTAAAGCCATATATTATGCAGTGAAAAAAAATGTCATTTTTGACATGCCTTTCCTCTTCATAATACATAATTCCTCTTCATAAAAATTAAGCGCAACAAAAGACAGTTTCGGGAACATTATCTAAGAAATTTATATTACTGTATTTTATTTTAAAGTCATACGATATAATCATGTGAATTTAATTCAACATATCGATTATTACGCAAGCCGCAAATTAGATTACTCGCGTGGTTCTGTAATTGATTTTCGGCGCGGTGCTAGCCCGTCGATGTAACAATAGCGGGTGTTACGAAACGGTATCGAATGGACCGGTGACCGGTTGTTCCAGACACAGTCTAGAGAAACAGTCAGTACTTAAACAAGGATGTCACCGTGTCATATTGTTAAATGGCGTGTTATGGCTTTAACCTATTAATAGCATACTACTGAGCATTGAGCACGGGTCTCTCCTGAGAATACCTAAAGAATTAGGAACGTTGTCCATTTTAAATAGGTGGAGCTTGACATTCATATAAACAGATAAATATGTAGGCATATATGTATGTAGTCCACAGTGGAGTCTTCAAAAACTACAACTCTTATATTATGACAAAATTAACCAAAAAACTCCCATGATTCGAGCATCTTCTTTTTTTGTCTGTTATTTTAACATTGGATACTACAAAATACGTTACTATGATATCCAAAGTTTTAAATAAATATATTAATTATACTGAGAGGATATTTGCTGTGCGTAAAAACATGACAGCGAAAGCTTAAGGTCAAGAAAGAAAAAGGAATTAAAATTATGTTCTCATATTAAAAGTATTATAAAATAAAATAGTGCCAACCCTATCCACACATGATCTTACTGATGTGTTTGTACTGTCGTCTGTAGACCGGTCGGTGCAGTACTGACCTCGCGGGCTGAGGACGGTCGATGACCGTTCCCTCCCAGGAATGCGTACCACTCGTCATATCGAGTGGATTCGCATTTCGCACTGCTAGGTGTTTGGATGCTTTTGCGTACTGTGGCCGGTTCCTTTTTTGAATTTTGTTTTCTCTTTTTTGCGCGGTATTGTTAACGGCCAATGTTGAAGATGTTTGGGTGTTGTTCATTCAAAGTATAACACTTTAAGGTTTCAAAATTAAGATTTAGGACGGTTAGGCGGTCATGACTCATGACTTGACACTTGACAGACTACAGTCTAAACGAGTTATAATAAATAAAACCTTAACCTAATTACACCGTGAAGCAAGTCGCTTAACTTTTTGCTACGGTTCGAAGGGTTTTGAGGTTAGACAGCATTTCATTGCACATCTTCGTTTGCACAAATAGTTATTAGCGTCTTGAAATATTGCGTCAAAGGACAGTTACAGGCGAGCCTTGTTTAGATGTCAGAAGCACGAGCCTGATGTACCCAAGCGAGCTTCAAGTATCACATGATCTCTTTAAATTTTAAAATAACGATAGACGAGCTGTACCTATTCAATAAATTAATCCATATGTCCTTAATGATTGCATAAGTTATTGGGTAAAGTAAACACTATGACTTTGTCAGAATACTTCCTTCGGAGGTACTCCCGGAGCGCTATGACATGGGGTTCTTCAAAAAAGGTGTGAAAAGAGTTCTCCTTCAGGGCCGGCGTTGCATTGGCGATTCCTCTGGTATTGCTCATGTCCATAGGCGACGGTAACAACTTACATCAGGTGACCCGTATGCTTTTTCGTCTGCCCTTCAGGCTATAAAAAAAAGAATATTAAGAATGACCGAAAGTCTATTGATATTTTATCATACTGCGAAGTACTTCGACGCAACGTATGCGTATGCGCATATGCAAGTTTACGACACGACAAGCGTTGGCGTAGTGGGTTTGATGGGTTATATAAATGTTGCCTTGACACAAAAGCCATCCATGTGTGAGAGATTTGATTGTATACTATTCGACATTTGGATTCTTTGACCCGAGGACTACTAATGATAATTAAATATTCATTAATAAAGCTTATGTCTGGGTACAAAACAGAAGCAGGTGCATATTTATAAGCTTCCCAATCTAATATTTGACACTTTCGCAGTCAGCGGTCCCTAAGTAATATCAATATTAAACGGAAATTCTAATTAGAAAGCCTTTGAAATAATTTTAAATTGTGAAGCACTTCGCAAAATGAGATTAAGTCAGCTCAAGTTCAGTACGGTTTGAAATTACGAGTAAATCCCGAGCGATAGATGAGATTTCGGACAAGTGGAACCTCTTAAGTCTGTGCCCAAATCCGATTTGGAAGCTATCGGATTACCGGGTCAGCAATATTGGCATCAAGTGGTTTAAAGATTAAGTAAGTAGACAGACTTATATTTAGCTGTATCAACATGTCACTTTGTTCAACTTTTTCCTTATTAATACTGTGTTGGCAGGCGTTATTCTGCATTTTTAAACTATGTATAATAATAAGGCCAGTGCCTTCGTTTCTTAGGAAATCAATTCTATGTTTACTTACAATACAAATAATACCCGTAGCATTAACTTAATCAGATTTTTCAATAAAGTCGACCACTTGAAATACCTAAAACAAATTACTTGCTGCTACATATTTCCAAAAAAAATTCAGGGAATCACGAAACAAAATGGTTTCTATGTAATATTTTTCAATAGCCACTTTCTTTCGGGAAAATGTTTTAGGTATGTAATACCTATTAACTGTACCCAGTTTTTGGAGAAATAATCAGCCATACTAATGATACTAAAAGCTATATTAAAAACGAGTTACCGCCCTCGCTTTGCTTCGGTTTTCTTTATTTTTTACACCTTGGGTTTACAATATTGGAGTTTTATTAAGGATCCCTAATTTTTTTGAAAATATAATATAGCCTATGTTACTCGGAGATAGTGTAGCTTTCCAACAGTGTAAAAATTTTTCAAATCGGTTCAGTAGTTTCGGAGCCTATTCAATGCAAACAATCAAATCTTTCCTCTTTATTATTATATTAAAAATAAATAAAAATGCAACAATAGCGTCAATTGACTATGATAATTTCAATTGCCGAAAGCTGGCGGCCCTGGCACGGACGTCTTGCTAGCATTGTAACACGTGGCATTTCAGTCGATATGATTTATAAGGGTAATAAATGGACTTACTTTGAATAGTAAACAACCATAAATGTAGGTTAAATATGTACGTGATTTACACAGAAGCGTTATTTGGTAGTTATTAACAGTGACTAATGTATTGGTTTACTTTAGGGTTGCCAACCTCAAATTTAAAAAAACAGGATTTGAAGTTGGAGAAACCAGGACAATTGAGTTTGAAAACAGGACGCAGTAAAAGAGTTGTATTAGTTAAATTAATATCTAGTGAAAATAGGTGCAATGAAATTCAAGTAATTAAAATAATAATATTTTTTTGTGAGATCGGCCGTAACGTAAGTTTTAAAAGAGGTGCAGAATTTTAAAATTTAAAAACCCAGGACGCTGCATAAAAACTATTCAGGACGTCCCAGGACACTACGAAAACTAGGACATGTCCTGGGAAAACAGGACGGTTGGCAAATCTAGTTTACTTTCGTGTTTTTGTTAGGTCTTATCAGTGTTTTTGATTTATATGAGAGAAACTCATTTTCAAGATAGAAGCTAAGCTATATCTTTGTTGTACTTTTTTTGAGAGGACTTTAACATTCACCGAGTCTCAAGTCTCAAGCCGTTTCTAACTCTCAACAAAATGAACTACAAAAAAGAAATTTCACCTTACGGGAGTACATTGTTCACAGTCATATCTATGTAAAATGATATGCAACTAAGCGAAAAACACTCATAGCCCGGCGGCTTGCGTCGATCCTAAGTGATCGACGGCGCGATCGGTAGTTGGCAAAAAATCCTTGAGCGTTTCCGTGCTTCGGTTTCCGTACATATGTAGCGTGGTTGTCGGTGGAGTATGCTCTAGGCCTCCTCTTGAGGCCTAGAGACCCGTACCCAACAGTGGGCAATTAATGGGTTGAAACCAAAACGAAAATGATCCCCTTGAATCTAAGACTAAGTGGTGGGTGATTCGTGTCTCCACCGAACAGCATCAGACTTTGTTTACGGCTCACCTACCTTTAACAGATTAATAGATACACTCCGATCTGATGTAGGTGATTTAAAGTTAGATATACTGCACCTAGATTCTGACAGAAAGACCAAAGTTTAAGAGGATTGTATTATTGAGGAGTAGTAAATCTGTAACTGTCGCGTGCAAATGTGTATTGGTAAGTGTGTCATCTAAATAAGTGTATTAAGTTTTCCAGATTTCGTTCAGCTGAACAAACAAACCAATAAAGTCAATAACTGACCCAATAGTTCTACAAAATTCAACTCTAAATGAATTGTGTGTAATTTTCTAATAGTTTATGAATGTAAACTGTATGAATCATCTGTGTTAAGGTATGTAGTTGTAGGTACAACACAAATGCAAACTGATGTGAATTTGAATGAGTGTGATTAGTCTGTTTTCCGTACATAACCTTGAATGATAAAAAAACTAATAGAGTTAGTAAGGTAGTCAACAAGGCCATGTTGACTAATGAGGATGTGTCAGAAGGTTTAAAAAACTATAACTGTTTTCTTAATTTGATATCATCAGTGTGAAGTTTCTAGTCTGAATATTTTTAATGGTTCACTACAGAACATGCATGTTTCTATGCGACATGCGGGGTCGCTAGTTTTCAAGAAAATGAGATGTCAAGAATACGTTATGACTACACATCTTGGGAAGGTTGAAATATAACCAGTATGAGCAAATTTAATTATAGAGGAGTGGGAGCGCTTTTTCGCTTACGAGAAAGATAATGTCAAGACGCATGCAAAAATGCATCATCTTAAACTCAAGTCTAGATTGCATGGAGCTCTTGTTCTTTGAGCCAGACATCAACCTCAATAACCCTGTAAGGCTGTGTAAAACACATGTCTTACTGCCAGCGACAACGATGTACGATGCTAAGAATAGTATTCGCGTGAGTTGGTTAAATTTTATTTGTAGAAGTGTACGTAGTCTTCAAAATTTCTTTTTACTCTGATTCCATGTTTTGTTTGATAACACTAAAGCTATCGAACAGTACAGTGAAAAAGAATGTTGACATACAGATGAGCTGCGTACTGAACTGTTTTGTCTTAACTTAGGCCACTGCACGAGATAAACAAATTAAAATTAAAATCATTTCATTGTGGGTATTTTTGGCAATAAATTTATCTTAACAATTTTGAAAAGATGCTTTATCATTGCAGCGACCACTCAACATTGAATGAACTGCGTGTTCTTTTGGTGACTTAAAATATATTTCCTCATCAACCGAAACATTTTTTTAAAACCAAATACGGCTTTCCCTACCTTACCATAGCCTACTAGATAGCTTAAACATTTATTGAACAGCACAGAACATAGCGCACAGTACAACAAGTGACTAATAGGGTGGTAGACCCCCTTGCCACCTCTTAACCGTATGAGTAGAATTCGTCAAGGCATATTCGCATTACCATACACTTGGTTTTAAGACGGGAAGGAAAAATGGTCTTAACCACCCGGGCGGATAACAAGACACATTTTTCAAAGCAACAAAAATACCTATATTCCATCTCATGTTAAACTAGATTCTGTCCTGGGGAAACTGGATTTCCCTTAGCGACATTTTTAGTGAATAAAAATTCAAATTGCAGTTTATAATTTTATTTTGAACAACGGGACGAGGCTATGTAGTTTCTGTTGGAAGTCGCTGTAACACTCAGATTAATCTCGACGGTACTCATTTACGATGGAAGAGTTTTAAACTCGTCTACCACCCTGAACGACCATTAAATATTTGTACGTGTTTTTGTAGCTTTGTTGGAGATTGGAGATCCAGAAATGCTTGCGAGTTGCGGTTCCCTTTTCGACTAGCAATGGCGATGTCTTTCTATTGAGCGCACTATTGAACTGGCCTGTGTGGAACTGGAGCGGTTTGTTATAGTTTGCGTGTATCGACCCCCCTCTGGTGATTTTACTATTTTTGAAGATACATTGGAGGATGTACTTAAACGGTTATGTGTTTCTAGAAAAGGATTAGTGATATGTGGCGACTTCAACGTAGACATTTTATCAGATAGTACTATGGCTACTAGGCTACTAAGTTTGTTTAAATGCTTTAATTTAAATCCATTATTCAATGAGCCAACCAGAATAACTGAAACTACAGCTACTTGTTTAGATAATATCTTTTGCAATTGTGAGATTTTAAAAAAAGAGATATTCAGTAAGTTGAAGTCAGACCACTGCGGACAAAAAATATCGTTGTATAATTCAGTCACTAAGAAAAAACAAATAATAAAATGTAGACCAATAACTAAAAATAAGATTTCAACTTTTAAAGAAAAAATCCACTCGAAAATGCAAACTCAGTTAACATTACAACAAAGAGATCCAATTAAACTATATAACACATTGTCTAATAACATAAATAACGAATTTAATCAAATATTCAAGTTTAAGTATGTAGATCTAGCTAAAAATAGTAAATTTAGTGATTGGGCTACTGTAGGTATTTATAAAAGTAGGAACAGGATGTATGACCTTTACGCCGAGAAACAATACAATTTTTCTCCAACTTTCCAGGAGCACGTGAGAAATTATTCTAAAATCTTTAAAATTGTTTGTATTCAGGCGAAATCAATGTACATAAAGAACAAAATTATTAATTCGGATAACAAGATAAAAACCACTTGGAATATAATTAACAGTGAGAACGGTAACGCAAAGTCCTGTGATTTCAATTACGAATTATTGATTAATAATAATATAATCAGTGCTGATAAAGACGTGGCAAGCGAGTTTGAAAATCACTTCCGTAATATTCCTATAACATTAACCAGTTCACTAGCTTCTTCACCGACGGAAGCACTTTCTATATTAAAAAATCATATTAATGAATGTAATATTTTATTTGAATTTCAACATATAACCGCTAGAGACTTAATTAAGGCCTTTCAGTCTCTGAAGGTAAAGAATACGGGTGATTTGTGGGGCATCTCGGTAAAAATAATACAGCATATTATAGGTATTATAGCTCCATATTTGGTCGTAGTTTTTAATAAATGTATAGATCAAGGTATCTTTCCAGATCTTATGAAATGCAGCAAAATCATTCCACTTTTTAAAACAGGTGAAAAAACTGATCTTAATAACTATAGACCAGTTTCTGTTTTACCAACCCTTAGTAAGATTTTCGAAAAGATAATATTGAATCAAATGCTAACCCATTTCAACAATAATAAATTATTACATCCTGAGCAATACGGTTTCACTAAAGGCCGTAGTACAACCGATGCCGGGGCTAGGCTATTAAAGCATATATTTGAAGCATGGGAGGAGTCACATAATGCCATAGGAGTATTTTGTGACTTATCTAAGGCATTTGATTGTGTTGAGCACGAAACATTGCTGTTTAAACTTGGCCACTATGGTATAAAAAACAAGGCCCTTAGCTTGATCGCGTCTTATTTGAGTAATAGAATACAAAGAGTTAGCATAAACGATATTAAGTCATCGGGGTCACCGGCTGTGATTGGTGTACCGCAGGGCTCGATCTTGGGTCCGTTTCTTTTTCTGGTATACATTAACGATTTACCACATTATGTAAAGAACCAAGCGGATATTGTACTATTTGCTGATGATACATCACTAATATTTAAGTGTGAAAGGAATAAAGTAAATTTCGACGACGTAAATAGTGCTCTTTCGCATGTGTCGCGTTGGTTCACTATCAATAATTTACTATTAAATGCAAAAAAAACGAAATGTATAGAGTTTGTGCTACCTAATGTTAAAAAAGTCAGCAAATCTCTTAAACTAAATAACGAAACATTGCATATGGAGGAATCGACGGTCTTTTTAGGGGTGACCTTGGATAGTAAACTTCAATGGGGCCCACATATAACAAATCTCGCGACAAAACTCGGTAAGGCTGCTTTTGCTGTTAGGAAAATAAGGCAGTATACAGACGTCGAAACTGCTAGGATAGTCTGTTTTGCTTATTTCCACAGTGTTATGTCTTATGCCATCTTGCTGTGGGGCAAAGCAGCCAATATAAAACAAATTTTCATACTCCAGAAACGGGCTGTTAGGGCTATTTATAAACTTAGGTCTCGGGAATCTTTGCGTGAAAAGTTCAAGGAAATAGGTATACTTACAGTAGCTTCCCAGTATATCTTCAACAATGTAGTTTTTATACGGAAGAATATAAACGCGTATAAACAAAATTTTGATATTAATAATCGCCATACGAAAAGAATGCATCAATTAGTTACGCCTTCGTTCCGCCTAAGTAAAGTGCAGCGATCTTTCATAGGGCTTGGTATACATTTCTATAATAAAATCCCAAAATTAATACGTGACTTGCCAATAGAAACTTTCAAAAAACGCGTAAAGACACAATTGTTAGGCAAGGGATATTATAGTGTAGACGAGTATTTAAATGACAAAGACGCATGGAAATGACCAGCTCTGCAACCAGTTCCGCTCAGAATAGTAAATACTTTTGTATTATTATCTTTTTTTTGTAATATTTTTTTAAAAGATGTGCTGAGGAGTTTCTTTAGGCTTTTCTTCTCCTCCACGACAAAGCACCTTCCGAAAAGCCAAAAAATGACGTGCATAAGTGTATCAGTGATACCTATATGAATAAAATATTTTGACTTTTGACTTTTGATGGCACTGTAATGACGAATCTCCGCGGGCGACGATGACCACATGTATCAGGTGGCTTGTTTGCGCTTTTGCGGGCTATTTACATAAAACACACCTGATATACGATGATATAGGCGCGGGCCACACAGAAAAGACGTAAGACGAAGACGGGGCTCGGACCCGTCGCAGACAGGGCGCCGTTAAAACATATAGAAAAGACAAGGAACGGGCGTGACGGTCGGTGCACACTGGGCTTTTCCCGGCCACAGAGTACTTAATCACTACGTTTTAAGAGACCTGCTCTCCGCGTCCTTTCCGCTCCCCCGCTGGCGCCTACGCACGCCCGCGTCCTGTCCTTTCTGTACCTATGTTTTGCAATAGGGCGCCGACGAGAAAACGTCGTGTCGGGCGTCCCGTCTTTTCTGTATGTTTTACGTCGCGACGGCTGCATACATTTTGTATGAAAGTAGATTAAACGGGCGCCGCGACTGCGACGGGTCCGTGTCTTACGTCTTTTCTGTGTGGCCCGCGCCATACCTGATGACAACGTCACTATTTATCCGTTGTTTTACATTACATTACACTTTTAAGTGATCTGATTGTTGCATTGTGAATATTAAACGGCTGGGAAAGAAATGGCGAAGTCGCTTGTAGACACTTAAATACAAAATACTACGTGTTCCAGTCTTTCTTCACAGAATCGAGATAATCATAAAACTATAAGTTTTATACATTCAAGTTCTGAAGAACAATCGGGAGTTTCAAAACGTCAGCTAAAGCTGAACGCACATATATCCGCATCGTCCGCAGCGGACGCTCCGTATGCGGATACCCTCGCACATATGTGCGGATTCTCCGTACGGATTTTTTAGTATGCCAACAATTTTAGCAGTTTTTTCCAACCTCTAGTGAAAAACGGTGCGATGTCATTCGTTTATTCCCACTCGTTTTCGTTAGTAGTCCTGTTGACAATACTAGTAGGAAAAAACCCACTAGTTCTGTGTCAATTTATTTCCGTGTATAGGTATACTATAGTTTAGGTATGGTGTACTAAGATACAGGCCAAGGCTTAGTTTAGACACCAGATCTCCCACAGATTACTTAGCACTTACATTATCTTTTCCTTTTATTCATATTTTAAAATGTTACCTGAGTGTAATTTGAGGATGAGGTGAAATAAAGATTTTTGTATTGTATTGTATTGTATAGTTTGCTATCAATCGTCAAGTATTGGCCATTAAATGTATATTATTTCATAGTTCATAAACTTCATAATAATATATTCCTTTATTCAACTGACAGTTGTCAGACTCAGATTCTCAGATTGCAAAAGCAAAATATTAAGACTGATGCAGCTATGGAAAAAACTGTTATAATAGCGTGCGCATTGGAAGAGGAAGAAGAAAATGAAATTCGAAAAAAAGAAGATTCTGGGCTCATGACATCAACTTGAAAAGGCAGTTAGTTGAACGGCAAATACTATACGTTATTTCCCGGCTTTGTGGATGATGATCAATGAACCTAGATAATTGAAAACTTTAATTTGTAACTTTAATTTGCGGGAAATTAAAACACATAATACTCATTATTTCTTTTTAGTTTTCGACTTTGTCTCATATTTCAATAACGTAGTTAGTTATCGCAGTTTGAGGAACACCATTCGGAATCTCGAATGTCCGAAAACAATTATATATAGACATAAACGAAGGCGACATCTCCTCACAGGATTCGTTTACTATGAAACGTTTCTCCTAATGCGTTGTCAAAAGCATCGTGGCATGGCAACACTATCGGTATTTCTGATACCTTCCGTATTTTCAGAAATGCGTGCGGACGGTGCGGATGACACATACCGACGCATCAGTCATCCGCATCGTCCGCATCGCATTTTTGAAAATGCGGAAGGTGTCCAAAATGCGGATGACGTCATACGTAGGACGTGTGCTGGTACTCAGTGTTGCCAAGCCACGATGCTTTTGACAACGCATTAGGAGAAACGTTTCATAGTAAACGAATCCTGTGAGGAGATCTCGCCTTCGTGTTTATACCTATACATCATTGTTTTCGGACATTCGAGATTCCGAATGGTGTTCCTCAAACTGCGATAACTACGTTATTGAAATATGAGATAAAGTCGAAAACTAATAAAAAATACCTAATAAGTATCGTGTGTGTGTGTGGAAATTAAATTCCCCTCAAATTCAAGTTACAAATTAAAGTTTTCAATTATCTAGGTTTATTGACCATCATCCACCAAGCCGGGAAATAACGTATAGAATTTGCCGTTCAACTAACTGCCTTTTCAAATTGATATTATGAACCTAAAATCTTCTTTATTTTCGAATTTGACTTTCTTCGGCCAATATGCAGGCTACTACAACAATTTTTCCATAGCTGAATCAATCTTAATCGTCTTCACCGTTTTTCACTAGAGGTTGGAAGAAACTGCAAAAATTGTTGGCAATACTAAAAAATCCGTATGGCGAATCCGGACATATGTGCGAGGGTATCCGCATACGGAGCGTCCGGGGCAGACGATGCGGATCTATATTATGTGCGTTCAACATAAATTTGACAAACACAAGTACGTCAAACTAGTGTTGAAACTAGTTCAAAGGTCAGCAATCCTCAATCTTTAACGATATAGTGAAGCGAGCTGTAATGTCCATTGAATGGTCCGCGTGGTGCGACAGTAAGGCGCCGTGGTATGGGTATGAGTCATGACTCATTCGGTAACTGGTCCCGACCAACTAGACTGTAGCGATTCCGAGTCGGTAGGGAACTTGAAAGATTCAAAATAAACGGAAGTATGAGTAGTTTATACTTTAGTATTATAGATCAAACGAACTTACCTACATGTAGTACTATCTTTATTATACAAAGTGCTTCGTAACTTGAATAATTAAATAATCCTACTTCCAACTTTAATGTTATAAATGTGAAATATGGATGTTTGTGATTCAATCACGGATAGGCCACTTTTTATTCCGGGTCATATACCTGTTCCTGAGAGATAAGGTACAGTCGGCAAAAGAATTAGATATGCAGGGCATGATTGTGAAACTTTTTGTTATTATTAATATTACAGAATGTTTGTGTTATTATCAATGTTGGTAACATTAAAATTACAAAACCATTACTCACAAGGGACAATTACCTCCATTACAGTATGTCACTAAACACAACTGAATCGCTAAGCAATAGATACCTACAAATAAATTAGAAAATAAAAAGAATGGTTTTCTAAATAAACTTGACAAGTAAGTACGAGTTAAGCTCGCTTGTAGAGGGTTCCGTACGTAGATTTTATGTATGTAGGTACATACCATTATTTTTCTACTTTATTCATTTTTGTCCTTTTTTAAAACTATAGATTTCTTAAGACTTCTTAGACTGTAGAACTATTTTCTGTATTTTTCTCAAAATTCTAGCCTCAGTAGTTACGGAGATAAGGGGGGGGGGGGGGTTAATGGATAATGGTAAATTTTCGTCTTTAATTTTCGTTCTTTCTTGAATAATGTTAAAATTATCCTTAAAATATATTTGAGATCCTTACAGACATTTGACATCCCACATGATACGGTTTGCAAAATAATTTTGATTTCGTACCTACAAACGCGTTCAAATGTCACAGTAGTGATATGTGCATAAGTTCGCTTCAAAGCACAGCTTTATTTTGCATACTGATTGCTATATATATTAATATTTTGAAAACCCTGAAAACAAACTTTATCATCAGGACCATTCAGATAAGCGTCCACATCTTCGGGAATAGTATCTAACCGAGGCTCTTCTCAGCACACAATAGAGTATAGACCTACAACACCGTCACATCATTTGCGTAAAAAAGAATTCATTCATTTTGGTTCATTATAATCTAGCTGGCAACGGCCTCGAAGCTAACCTAAACAAATGATATTCCGACGGTGTCCGCCTACGGTGATTATGTATTAAAATCAGGAGCGCTATAAATTCCATAGAACATCCTTCGATTGTATAGTCGGGCGTCCAATTGGGACCTTCCTGTAACCGACCGGTTGAATGTGTGGCGTGTGCTTCCCTGCGTCTGTTGCGCAGGAAAGTGATTTTTTTACGAATTTAGAATCGTAGATTTTTTTAAAGCGATAATGCCAGTGTTATTCTAAACAGTGAAACGACTTTTTGTATTTCTACCCAGTAACATGGCTCATGCTCACGAGATTTATGTGGAGGGGAGAAACTCTTTGATAATAAAAAAAATCATAATGAGTATGATTATTCATTCTAAGATAGTATTTTTTTAACGTTTTCAACATGAGGAAAGAAGAAAGCGTTACTTTTAATCCTTAAACTGACGACACCGAAGGCGTCTACATGATATTATATCGGGCAGATAATCATTATTCTATTCTTTAACAATCTTAAAAGATTAGTACCTACACAATCTTAGCAAAATTGTTACTGTAGTTAATTACTCGAGCCTTGAGTAACAAGAAGTGTCCGTAGAATTCAGTTTCTATTACCGCGGAGTTACAGAACAATGTTAAATAAGTTCATTTCATAGAGTCATTTAAGTTAAATCTATAAATATTAAAAATCAAATACCGATGTTTGAAAGTAACCAGAAACTCCAAAATTTTGTTGATGGATTGACTTAAAAAATTTATACAAAATAGTTTTTTGATAGACGAGTGTTTTTATATAACTACGTTCCGAAGGTCTCACGGAAATGGGATATTTCAAGCCATTGATAGCTAGTTCGAGCTGATTTAGTTGCTAGTTCCGTTGCTATGAAAACCGTTGCTAAGGTCATTTACAGCGAAACGTGGAAACTTTCAAACAGGTTCTCTTTTCGCTTATTTCGACAGCAATGTGCCAGGGGGGGGGGTACTTTAATAGGTATTGCTGATGTCCATGGGCACAATAAAGTGCTATACTGTGCCATGGGTGAGGGTTGACATTAAAAAGAGAAAACATAGTTAAGTTATAGTATTACAATGTTTCCATATACCATGTGCCATACATTACATTTGTTTACGCCTCAGGTAATTCGCAGATGCAACCACATTTTGTGAGCAAAAAATTATCATTGTACCAGAGGAAACTTATTACTTGTTATTACGACGCAAACAATAGAGGAGTCTTATCGCTGCAAAATTAAATCGCTAAAGCTAGTTTATTAGATTTCTAGTTTCTAGAATTAAACGCTAAGGAAATTTTTACTCGAATTAATTACTAGATTAACAAGAAGCATTGTAATTCAATTTAAATTCACGTTCCTTTTACCGTGAAAATGGAGAACAATGAATAATTTGTTACAGCCATTGCGATATTGCAATTTTTCTGTTTACCAATGATGTTATTAAAATGTTTTTTTACTTGTTCTTTATAACATTGCGTTGTTTGTAATATTTTTACATTTTATGTGTAAATAAACAGAACTTACTAATATAATAACTTCTAGCACAGATGTTCCCATCTTGATAGACCATAGAATTCATCGAGAAATAGTCCATCAAAGGATTCATTTAAAGAGTTACCACCCTCGAGCATGAGTCAGCCACCAACGACTCGTCGTGTTCCAACTAGGGGCTTGAGAGCCAGTTCTTTCTTTCTTTTTCTTCTGTCATTCTTGGCCGGCAACGCCGCAGTGATGCCTTTGGTGTTGCTGATGTTCATGGACGGCGATAGCCACTTACCATCAGGTGGATCGTCAGCTCGTTTGCCGCCTATTTCCATAAAAAAAAAAAACATTTCTAATGTACGGACCTCCCGATTTCTTCTTGACCAGTAACGCGTCGACTGTGCCTTTGATATCATTCTTGTCCATGGGCAAAGACCTTACTCCGGTGCCTCGTCTGTTGTTTCTACCAGCCATTCGCAAAAAAAAAACATCCAGTAAACGAGGGCACTTTATTTTATTTTTAAAGCTTGTCTTTGCCCTCTGCACTTACAATTTTTTAATTAAATGACCCAATGACGTTGACGCTCGCATCCGTCCGTCGAGTTTCATGAATTGGCCCATTGATTGGCTTTTGTTTGCTTATTGGTCCGCATAAGTAATACCGTGACTCACTTTCCGGTGTTGATGTCGTGACCAACGTTTTATTTTTGTCTTTTTCTGTGATGTAAACATACGCATACAACGTACTTACAAACTTAGCACTGCTTTTTGTGGAAATATTAATTTAAATTAATTTAAAAAATAATGAATTGTAAACAGAAATTGGTTTTATCATTAAATTTTTATTCGTCTTTAAATTGTTATCATTTTGTGTACACCATTTTTAACTTACAAATAACGATAAAAAATTACGGAATGTCAAAAAAAAAGACTAAGTTCGTTTACTAAATTGGACTTGTCGTAAAATACTTAGTATATTTATGTGTATGTGTAAGAGGTGTATTGATTATACACTGTGTGTGTCATATCGAGTGTGTATCTTGTGTGTGACTCAAGATCTTCGTCACTGCACTCGTCATGCTCTTTTGTCACGTTCGTTTGAGAATACGTTAGAATTAGGCGTTTTAAGATAATTGTTAATGAGTAAAGGTCGTAGCTGACTTATACGACACCGCTCCCACCCAACCAAAGTATGAGAATTCAAATATAAACTTAAAATCGTGCTCTGTAGGTACAACTATTGAGTGGCAAGGTTACGGTTAGCTTGCTTCCCGCGCGCGGCCTGCTAATTTTTGTTGTTACTGTAAAGTGCACCTACAGAGCACGATTTTAAGTTTATATTTGAATTCTCATACTTTGGTTGGATCTGAGCGGTGTCGTATAAGTCAGCTACGACCTTAATCCTTTGTGAATAGTTTAGTTCTGTATAGTTAATAGTATCAGGCGTTACTTGCGGAAATCCATTGTTGTTAAGTTAGTATTAGTCTACTTTGCAACAATACGCGGTCAACATTAGTCGTAGAGTCAACTTACCCCGATGACTCTACGATTAGTCGTATAGTCAACATATCCTTATGACTCTAAAATTAGTCGTATAGTCAACTTACCCTGATGACTACGATTAGTCGTAGAGTTATAAATTTCAGGATAGTGTGCAGTATTTTTGTGCTGTTGTGTCAAAATCGCGCGCCAAAACTAGGTACATGACGTAATGGTAGCGTCAACTAGCGTCACAGACTGCAAGCAGTCAGCGTTCAACTCGTCACGCCAGATTATATTTTAGAGAATCACTTTGTATTTTATGCGTCCTTCTTCAAGCTGCTTGTATCACGAAACTGACAACAGAAGTAGAACTCGAAGCGTAGCATGCAAGAAAGAAAAAATATAATATTTATTTCTGACTCATAAAAAACACACAACTACAAATGATAACTTGATAGGTACTAACATATTTACTTAATTAATGAATAAAGATAATATGATCCTATCTTATAACTACATATTAAAATTCATTAGGCCATTAGTAATAGCGAAAGGTTTCAAAGTATAAAGCTTAAAAATTCCGACATTCAAACGAGATATGAAGTTAGACCCGACGCATAAATTCTATAATTAGCGAGACAACGGGTCGTCTCGAACGACACAAACGATGCTTAGGGCTACTTGCAACGTGATGTCATTGTTTAAGTGCCTACTAGATTTTTAGTTTTTAGCGTGGTCAAATTAAATAATTCTTGACAAAAAAAGAACCGACTTCAAAATTAAGGATAACTCTGAAACCATTCGTCAGATCTCACTCAAATTTAAATGGGAACACGTGGCAAGCACCAACTTTCGATTATAAAAACGAATCATCAAAATCGGTTCACCCAGTCGAAAGTTTTGAGGTAACAAACAAAAAAATACAGTCGAATTGAATACCTCCTCCTTTTTTGAAGTCTGTTAATAATAAAAATACCCGGTGTGTGGGCCGCATTGGATCTATTGTATCGTAAAATATAAACATAGTATTTTTACATACGTATTGTTAAAATAAATTCTATTTTTTAAATATAATTTACCACAGAAATTAATTATGGCCAGTATCGCGTGAGCTGTACCATAAACAAAACAATCGTCATCTATGATTCACTCGTCAAAGAAATTACGTCTTTATAAATTACATGCGTTGTTAATTTTATTTATTTTAATACATTGTATTGCTAGTTTGCTAGTATTGAAGGATATAAGATTAAGTTTAAGTTTCATTAGATTTTTCTTTAGTTACATTTTTTCTTCTTCTATTATGCCTACAAGCTATTAAAACAACTCAAAATAAATATAATCACAATCTTTGCAATAATTTTATGCAGTGATAATATTGACAACATTCTGTCTATTCTCTATCAGTGAATCCTTTGGTTTCGTGATGTCCATGGAGGACCGTGGCTTTACCATCAGAAAGATCTTCAGCTTGTTTGCCGATTAGTTACATAAATAATGTTATTCAAATATTCATGAAATTTTCACTTAAATATTATTTAAATTTTCCAAGTTGTAATTATTGTGTCAAAACTTTAATTATCTATTGTGTAAATAAATGTATTTATGTCACAAAAAATAACAAAATTTATTTCAGGCTATTTACATAATTATTATTTCATTAACCTAATCACCACTACAATAAAATTAAAATAAGGAAACTTGCATATCAAGTGAATTACCAAATCTTGTAATTTGATGCGGTTTCGATTAATTAATAAACAGTAAACAAAACAGAAATCATAATTTTTGCTATGAATTTTCGTGTCA
The DNA here is from genome assembly GCA_963932265.1 of Thymelicus lineola. Classification (NCBI taxonomy): domain Eukaryota; kingdom Metazoa; phylum Arthropoda; class Insecta; order Lepidoptera; family Hesperiidae; genus Thymelicus; species Thymelicus lineola. The sequence goes on from OZ010695.1 coordinate 125,430, forward strand.
GTGTCAATAATTCTTGACAAAAAATAACCGACTTCAAAATTAGGGGTAACCCAAAAACTACTCATCAGATCTGGATCAAATTAAAGTGGGACCACTTGACAAGCACCAGCTTTCGATTAAAGAAAGAATCATCAAAATCGGTTCACCCAGTCGAAAATTCTGAGGTAACAAACATACAAAAAATACAGTCGAATTGATGTCGGTTAAAAAGAGGAAGTCTCTTTTTATCCGACTTCAAAAAAAGGAGGAGGTTTTTAATTCGACTGTATTTTTTATATTTCTGGACATGAGAAGCATTAGGTCGGATGTGTAAAATGCTAACTTTTCAGGAGAGCAAAAACAAAATTGAAAAACATTTTTTCTTCAGTATTATTGAACTATAAGTATTTCAGTCAGTATTCTTTTTTTAATATTTTGTAGGCAATAGTAAGTACCTTTTAATTTTTATTACAAGTATCACCCTAACTGTTAAAATGAGTTTAATACAATTTTTAATCTATTAAATTTTTGTACATCAGACTTTATGCCTGAAATATATTCATACAAAACATTATTATTACAACAATAAAATCCTATATTAAGAACAGACTTTATGCCTTTGTAGCGATAAGCAACATTTTTTTAAGCATAATACTATATTTGAAGATACGTACTAAAATTTGAAGTAAACTTTAGAGGCATAAATGCATATCTGCTGATGCTACCAGCGTATTAGGCCAAACATTTTTGATTCATAATAGCTTAAGTTGAAATACGGATCATAAAACTATTAATAATTTGGTGCATAAAGATTTAAGTCAATATAAATGCTTATGGCTCTCGGGTATTTGAAAAAGTCTGTATAACCGACATTATGCATGAGTGTATCTTTACAACGGTAAGAGATAGAGATACCACGGTCAGATCGTTGGAAAGAGAAACAAAAACATAATATCGGTATACTAAAAAGTCATTTTCGTCGTATGTGCACATCCGACCTAATGATTCTCATGTCCAGATTTGTTACCTCAGAACGAACCTTCAACTGGGTGAACCGATTTTGATGATTCTTTTTTTAATCGAAAGCTGGTGCTTGTCGTGTGGTCCCACTTAAATTTGAGCGAGATCTGACAATGGCATCCATGTCAAAAGCATATAAGTCTTAAATTTGAATTAAGTATGTGCGCGATAAATGGACGAATAACTCAATATCACGCCCACAGATCACGCCAATCGATTTCGATGATTCTTTTTTTATTGGATATACTTCATTTCAAGTCGGTTCTTTTTTTGTTAAAATTTTAGATTATTTTAAAGTTAAATTTAGAATTTAGTAACGGTTAAATTTAGAAGAAATTCTCAATTCGATTGTATTATTTTTTTGTTACAATACCTACAGAATAATAAACGCAAATAGGAATATTAAACGAGTAATTCTTTCAGCACTCCTATGTTACCTAGTACAGTAGTATTTCATTAGTGGGTGGGGAACTAAACCGATAGGTGTGGAATTGTGGATGTAATAACTCCCTGGATGGCGATCCATTTACCGATGCCAACGAATACTTTCCTACGTTTGAGCTGTATTTTGTATAGGAAGGTCACAGATCAATAAATAAGGTAAATAACACACCGCCTTGTATTTGACTGAGGAAGCAAAATACCGTGCTGAATTACGTAATTCCTGTATTTACAAGCTACCACGCCCATCCATGTCAAAAACCATGCTGTTTTTGTTTTCTGTCTGGAAGTTACTGGCAGAAAACAGCAATAAATTAATTAGTAATTTCATAATTGTTGCCCTAAGCGGATTATAGAAAACTAGCACAGGCCTATTTCAGCACTTGAATGAATTTCAAAAATACAATAAGACTTAGGTATGTATATTTCTTTTTTTTGTTAAAAAGAGAAAATTTCATTCATTTGTCAAAAATCCTTTCTTAATGCTCCCTGGCTATAATTATTAGCACTAATTATTTTTGATTTAACAAAATAATCTTATAAGTTTATTGTTTTGCAAAACGCGCTGTTAAATGACAAATGTATTTGAGTGTTTATTAATATCGTGTTGAAATTCATTGTTCTCCACGAATAGGTACAATGTAACTTCAGTCCTATGATTAGCTCGTCTAAACATGAGGTTATTATAACGTATGCGAACGTTAGTTTAAATGAAAAATTTCCGCATGTTTAGAAACGAGGAAATTATTATAAAAATGTAGATAACAGTATTGTTTGGTGTTAATGAATGAATCTTTGTTTTAGTATTTTTTTAATTCCTGCAGTTTGTTTTATACAGTACAATTTAATGGTTTTCACACTTTTCACTGTCCCTCATAGGTCAAGAGATTTTCATTGTAATTGAGGCTTGAAGTGTGAATTAAAGCTTGTCACAATTCGTGATAAAGGGGTAAGTAGATATTCCACATATCGAAAGTTCCCCCAGTGTGAGTTCTTTTAGAAAAGCAAGTAATCATGATCATAATTATAATAATTTCTATAATGCTTTTACAGCATGCATATACATAAAATTATACAGATACATTTCCGGCATTTACTCTGTCAATTAGTAAACTAAATTAACTAGAACAAATATAATACGATATTATAAATATAATAGGCATTTGATTACCAACTAGATATCAAAGTCAACTAATTTATTGCTCCGTACAATACAAGAACAATGTAGGTAATTAAGATTTTCATTAATAATTTATTAGAGTTTAATTTAATCAATTTATAACTGATATCAATTTATTGTTCGAATATTATTATTATATTAATATTATTTGTAAACTTGCATCGGTATTACATACATAACATACTGTGTAGAAGAATGAAATTATCCATATGTACATAACAGACTTGTAGGTAAAGTAAAAAACACTATAATTAGTTTCCTAGGCAACTGACATGCGAGTTATTATGGATAGATCTGAATTTGTTCAGCGTGGTTTGGCTTGTGGCTTTAGCCCATTAATGCCCTCTACTGAGCGCGGATCTCTCCTCAGTAGGAGGCCCAGAGCATAGTACTCCACCATGCTGCTCCAATGCGGATTCCATGTGGAAACGAATCTCAGGCCCAACAGTGGGTCAATAATTATCCATGAACTGTGAGTAATCGTGCCCTCAAAATGTGAGAGTTTGTATTGTAATTAAACATCTCATTTGAATTGAAATCAATTAATACAATGGCAAGAAATGAGTAGACGAAATGTATGGACGTATGAATTGAATACGTGATAATTCTACAGCTACCATAGAGTTATTAAGAGATAAAAATGTCAGATGTGTTTTAATGATAGATGTCAATAATATCTATGAAACGAACAAACATTCGAATTACAAAGTCATTGAAATTTTGTAAGTCGAGAAAAAATATAACATTATTAGTAGATAATTGAATATAATTAATACTAGGTACTGAATTATATTAGGTACTTACTTGATGATTAAAATTGAAACTGTTATTTGTTTTAGAAGTTTGACTTGCTTACTTGCTACGGTAATTTGATAACAAAAGCCAACATTCAATAATAATTAGTCGCACAAACTTATTATATTATATTATTTTACTTTTCTAAGAGGAAAACGAAGAGCGGTATTGAGAATAGTTATGGGTCGTCAATGTTAGTCGCAAATGTAATCATAAACCATTGTTTGATAGTAATAAACTAATTGATAAAATCATATTAATGTATTTGTTTGTTCCATTATTGTATCTCAGAATTTACGTACCTATTTATTCAACCTTATTGAAGGTTACACGGTATTGACTTTATCAGTAATTCCATACACGCACAAAATATTGTACATTGGAAATATTCCTTCGGTAATTTTATTGTTGTATAAATATCTTACTTAAGTTGAGAGTTTAGTCTTCATTGTTGGTTTGTGTTTTAGTCTGTATAAATGTGTGGGTATAGACTTGACATGTCTATACCGCACAAGCTCTTTGGTATAATTATGCACAAATTGTAAAACTGATTACACAATCGTCCATGTGATTCATTGCATATAATTATTCGTTATCTGTCTGTGCCTACGTAAACAAAGCAATGAAATGTCAAAAGTACATCCGGCACCATTTGGTGATGTTGTAGCGGCTGGTGATGGGATTTTTGTAGATTTTGTAAGGTGGAGATCCTTACTACTACTAGGATAAAATGCTTCATGGTCTCACTCAACCCATTATGTAGTAGCAACCCAGTATGCAGTGTGTCTAACGCTTAGTACATTATTATGTATAGTGCCTGGAATAAATATGAATACAATATGTCAAATTTTAATCAACTAAAAAATTATAAAAGGGCAACACTCTTCTCTCTAGGAAATTAAACACCGTCAAGTTTAGAAAGAAAGAAAGAAATTATTTATTTTGTTAAGCACTGCACAACAAGTTATAAATTTACACTTAATAAATCATTTATAAAATTATTATATAAGTTATTACATAGACAACCTGCTGCAGCTCTGCTCAACAAAAAAGGTACGCACTCAGCATAATAATATGCCGCGGGTAACCACGGCTAATGATTTTCAGTGCGACCTTTATTGTGTCGCAGTTCGGACGAGTGATTTCAGTTTATTCGATGTCGCATCAAGTCCGCTGCAAACTTCACAAGGAAACTTGATCGATTGAGTCGTTTGGCGGCTGACTCATGCTCAAGGGTAGCCATCCAGGCGAACCCCATGGATAAATAATAATAGTAATAATGGTATTAACTAACAATTAAAATTAATATTACCAATATAATCCCTCGAGGGGCTCTACCACAAGTAGGCCGAATTTAGTCGCCTCTTATGACACCCATCCGGCGTGGGATTGGGGTTAGTATTCAAGCCGGCGGCTTTACACAATTAATACAGCTAAAATCTATACCATTATTTCCACTTCTCTCCACTTTACGATATCTAATGGTCGTTTTTAAAGTGCCTCTGCTCCACTCTTTTCTCTTGGCTTTGGTGGAATCCGACGCGAACTGGTCCGACGGCTTAGCTTTCCGAAGCATGAAGCGCTCTAGAAACATGTCCATGTCCAGCTGAAACAATAATATGTTTCAGTTAAGTGAATACCAAGCATCACATTCTCATAATAAACGCACAAAAACATCCAAAAGTTTAAGCTGACATCCCTAAATACCGAGATACAGCGATTACTCACACGCCACAACGCCGCAAGTGACAAAAGAACAAAACAGTGGAATCATAAAATCTCCCAACGCGTGACACTGAAACTGTTTATAATTGTATTTAACTTATTTTTAGCCTTCATCGTACATCGTATAGTCATTTGAGCTGCGCACTGTAAACAAACATTTGATGTACTCAGTACTATGTATGTACATAGTTAGTTATGTACTATACTTGGTAGGCAATGACGCATGACGTCATTATGTTTGGTCTTTTGGTGTTCTTTTGAGGAGTTTAGTAGTGATAGCCTAGTGGATAGAACGTTGGTCTCCCGAACGCGGGGGCCCGGGTTCAAATCCTGGCACGCACCTCTAATTTTCAAATATTATGTGCGTATTACAAGTTAATTTATCACTTGCTTCGGTGAAGAAAAACATCGTGAGGAAACCTGCACACCTGAGAGTTCTCCATAATGTTCTCAAAGATGTGTGAAGTCTACCAATCCGCACTTGGCCAGCGTGGTAGACTATGGCCTGTACCCCTCACATTGTGAGAGGAGACCCCGAGCCCAGCAGTGGGACAATTATGGGTTGTTGCTTTGCTTTTTTTTTTTTTTTGAGGTGTTTAAGATTATTACATGTATTTGAGAACTTGGCGTCCTGAAATATAGGCCAAAATTTCAACGTTGGTAAAGATACTGGTACTAGACTGCTCTCCCACGATTGTACAGAGCTGTTTTTAATGCTATTTGGGTGAGTAATCAATAAAACAGGGAGGAAGGCATCAAAACGAAACGTTAGTACCATTTATAAGTTTTAGATTACGTGGATTTGTGCCCTTAAAACATTTCAGTGTTATGAAAGTTCCCCAAGCGAAAGGTTATCCAATGTAGCAAGTCCTTTTGTATTTCTATACTGTACTGGCCTTATTCATAAACCTTAAACCTATTTTATCATTGCACTGTTATATTATAATATATTTTGTCTTTATAGTTTTTCATAAGAGTGAAAGAAACAAAAAGCTTTTTGTTTTTATGAATAATCGCGGTAAATCGATAACTAAACACTGATATCCCCGCAACGAATCTCTGTTCCCGACAGACATTTATATTATGTCCCATTAATGTCTACTATGATCTGATATCGGATCCCGGACGGCACTCTGCAGGCAGGAGTCACCACGTGCGACAATAATGGCTCTAATTACTATATTAAACAAATGTTAATCATAACTCATAAGATTGACAACACCCCCCTGGCCTATCAGAGAAATTAATGATCCTAAAATAGACTTAAATATGCTAAGAGAATAACTTCCAAGCTTATTAGGAGACGTAATCTTGAATTCATTCACAATACGACAGGTTTTACAAGCTGGATGATTATTTGGATCATAAGACTGGTTGATGAGTGTGTTCTCAAATTGAGTAGGAAAAAATTTCGTCGAAGTGTAAAAATTTATTACGGTGATTTAGCACTCTTTAGGCACGAAACCCAAAAAAAACTCGGGATAAAAAAATATTGATCAATGATTAGCAACTTGTTGATCAGCCGGATTAACTACTGAACTACAGCTACTAGACTGCCTAGAAACTAATATGTGTTCCTACCATAAGTGATATTTCCATCCTATCACCACATATCCTGGGTGGCCAGAACTGAGAATGTGTCGTGCAATAAAGTGTAACATGGCTGCACCTTCAACCTTTTAGCAGGGCCATCTGGTACCAGTCAGATTTATGAACACGGTTCGAAATTCGAAAACAGTTTGAATATCGAATTCCCGAACGCGACCGGTTTGGGTTCCCACACTCGGTGCCAGGATGTTTGTGGAGCTATGTTTGATAAACGGATTAGACTTTTTTTTTAATTAGCGCTTGACATTGGACGAGCATAGACACTTTACATTCTTTTATTTTAGCCTGTGGTTCAATAGAACGAATGTTCACAGATATTTTATTTCGAATGAGTGGAATTGTTTTGTGTCATTATATTTTTATTTTTTCTAGTAATGTGGGATTAGATCTAATGGAAATATTTACATGTAACTTTGGTTCTTAACTTAGTCGTAAATATATTTGTATTGAGCGAGAAATTAAAAATTAAAACCGCATCTAAATCGGATTGGAAATTTTTGTTCATAAACCAAGAGAAAAATAAAGAATTCTCAAAATGATAAATTTTCTCTGTCACACACACGGCACACACCACTTCTTTAGGACAACACCCTTCAAAGCGAGGCATTGACAATGGACATCCATGATGACTTCAACACCCACGATAATTGAAAAAATAAAACAGATACTTTTCTAATTTCCTACATTATATACAAATTGTCACAGTTTTGTAACAGCAAAAAATGAACCTAATATTAATACGGGCACTCGCTCTTGAATATGCATATAAGTGTTCTAGAAAGCACAATTGCCTGCACACACACTATATCTGGATGTCTGTGTTAGCAATGTTTTTCACACACGCCGCTAACCGCTAAGTGATGGTTACTTAATAATTGTAGTGTTCACGTCCTGTTAATGAGCCTTTTGCGCCTTGCTTAAGTCTTCTCGAATTAAAATTCTAATAATGACATAATAATTATGGAGGCCTCATACATAGATTGATGAGGTAAAGAGATGCAGTGTCAAATATAATAGACATGTCTATCGTGTAGCCGATGTAGCACTTTTGGTGACCTTGCCTGTTGAGTGAGGGGTTCTGGATTCGATTCCGATAATAACTATTACCTAATACCTACTAACTGAAGCTTTGTTACTCTTCAATCTATGGCAGATCTACTTATTGCCTATGATATTCGTTATCAGCGCATCGAAATCCATAGGTATACCAAAATTTTGATCAATCGGGGGCTATGGGCTAAGAGGAAGTTTAGCCAAAAATAGTTTCGTGATTGTATCGTATATAATGTATACCGCAAATACTTAAACGCAAAAATTCTTACTACAGTTATCATATAATTATCTCTTATAAGCAGTGAACAAACTGAAGTATGGACGTTACACTTCATGACTGACGAAGAAAATGGGGCTCTTCTATGACATAATTTTTAAGATTAAAAAATTAAAACAATTGTTTGTGAGCCGTCTAGTGAAAATTGAAATATGGAGCAGTGACCGGCTTCCGGGCGTGAAACGCGTCATATTTTTTCATTTCAGTTGGCTATTTCAAAAGGCTGGTTGCTTCTTTGTTTTAGATTTTTAGAGCACGCAGTCCCGGTATTATGACGTAGGCTCTGTTGTTCCTTTCTATATAGAATAAACTTTTTTCAGACGAAAATAGATTGGTTTCACGATGCACGAATTAAATTATATTTGACTTCTATTTTAGCTTTATTTGCATTGAATCTAGTGGTATACATTTGTTCTGTAGTCAAAACGGACGAACGTTTTACCCGTCTTATTCTCGTCGATCCTATAGTGTAGGATATCGTTGAAAAGGTCTTTCAAAAATATTATGGGTCTTTAAAGACCATTATTCGAGTCATTGATCCGTATGCGAAATATTCGGCTTTAAAGTTCTAATTAAACTATTTCCTATCTTCCGTTACTTCTCAGTAGACGACCTCTGCCATTCACTTCTACCGCGTAAGGAATTTCGTTCCAAAAGGATGTTCATTTCAAAAAGAACAGATCCAGTCGAACAGTATTTGTTAGTTATTTGCGGATTACACAACTGTGTTAGTTAAACGTTAGCGTAACTGAGTGGCTAATGTTGCTACATTAATTAGCTAACTATCCAGCAACCAGCTACCTCGTCGCAGTGCGAGTGACTTGTAGTGCCATACGCGTAGTGCACTACACTTGAAACTAATGCGGACTATGCGGAATTTTTTGCATTTTTTGTTGGAACGGAAATACTACGTTTCATTTGCGTATTTATTCTGAAATACATCGATGAAAAAATGGTATTTGTGTTTGTGTGTGTGAATAATGGTCGATTTTTGTATGGAATTATCCTAGGAAAATTTTTTCTAAACTATAGGATCATCCTAAATTTTTCCTAAAATTTAATGAATTTCTAAGAAAAAAGTGTATCGCTGACCATAATTATATAACTGTTAATTTTGTTTTGGACATTGTTTTTGGAACTGAATTTTAAAGATACTTTGTTTCTAAATGATTTTCATTGTTTTTCACGTATTCTCTCCTCATGGTTCTTACCAATCTCTCATAAAACGTACAGCGTACAGTGGCAAATACTTACTATTAGGTGTATCTGTCTACCTTTTAATTAATTTCATTCACTTAACGTTATCCGCTCACAATAAAATTCTGGGAGTAGTTATATTGTACCATTTTTGAAACATTTAAATGCTAAAATATTCGCTCATTCCATTCGTTCTGTTCTTATTTCAAAAATATCTTTACGTTCCATAACTTATAAATCGTTAAAAAATAAAAAGTAAATGGAAATTCACAACGTTCGTTATAAAAGGGTTTTATTGTTCACAAAAATCTCCATTAAAATGGTAAAATAGAATTTTGTAGTGTAGAATTTATCCTCGGGTTCCATTTAAAATTGAGTTCGCGAGCATAAAAGGAGGATTTGTAGGGGGTAGTTACGATCCAGTCGGTTCGGTCCGCAAATATAATCCGATTACCATAAAATATATTTTAGATCTCACCGCTCTTCCAGATAAAAATATGCACTGAGTAATGGTCGTAGCGCACATATCAACTCGGAAAGGGATCGGCACCGGATCGCCTCGCCGTCAACCTAACGTAAGCGCGTTATAACCCGCCGTCAACCTAACGTAAGCTCGGCTACGGCTAGGCGACGCCGCGCTTACGGCTCGCCGGCCGCTGGTTGACGGAATGAATGACAGCAGTTCGGCGACGCAACGGTAGACGCGGCGCCGCGGCGCGGGGCGTGCACGAGGAAACTGAAAGTCGACGGATAGCGTACGGTGAGACGTAAGCGCGGGTACGGCAAGTCGTCCACGCACCGTAAGCTTGTCTCGAGGCGAGGCGATTACGTTACGAATCCGATAAGTGTGCTTTACAGTAGGGAGTTTCATACAAAGAATACTGACATGCAAGAGTTGATACGTTTACGTTCCGTTTACGAGTTGATATGTGTGCTATGACCATTAGGCAGTAGGTACGTTTATTTGAGATAACCGCATCTCGTTTCATATCGGGACCATTGATTAGATATGGTGCTTGAGAGTTGAGACAGAATCTAGGTCACAATATTTTGTTTGAAATAGACTGCACAATAACTAGATCTATATATATAAAATTGAAAAGAGACACACCACTGATTAAACAAAAAATCTCAGAAACTACCGTACCAATAATGATGAAATTTGGCAGGGAGATAGATTATGCTAAGGAGACGTCAGCTAAGAACGGATTTTTGGAAATTCATCCCCTAAGTAGCAAAAATAGGGGTCCGAAGTCATTTTCATACAAACCAACTTCGTCAGTTTTAGAGTTATAAGTATGAATTTTTTTATATAAGTTTATAGTAATAAACAAAAATTAAATTTAGTACATTTTTTTGGAAAATCATCCCTTAAAGGGTTTATTTAGAGGACAACAGTCAGTACTCAACTACGTCATTTTTGAAGTTAAAAACATGAAAATTTACGTATTAGCTCAAAATTAGAAACTAAATTTTTAAGTATTACGTTTTTTTGGAAAATCATCCCCTAAAGGGTTAATTAAGGCGGCACAAGTTTGTATGGGAACTTCGTCAGTTTTGAAGTAAGAGGGGTGAAAATTTGTATTTAAGCTTATAGTTAGAGACAAAAAATAACTGTATCACGGTTTTCTCGAAATTCATCCCCTAAAAATACGGGTTGGTAGTCAATTACATACAAATTAACCTCGCCAGTTTTCGAGGTGTAAATATGATTTTTTTTTATTTAAGTTTATAGTAATAAACAAAAATTAAGTTTAAGTCATTTTTTGGAAAATCATCCCTTAAAGGGTTAATTTAGAGGACAACAGTCAGTACGCAACTTCGTCCTTTTTGAAGTTAAAAACATGAAACTTTACATATTAGCTCAAAAATAGAAACTAAATGTTGAAGTATTACGTTTTTTTGGAAAGTCATCCCCTAAAGGGTTAATTAAGGCGGCGCAAGTTAGTATGGGAACTTCGTCAGTATTGAAGTAAGAAGGGTGAAAATTTGTATATAAGCTTATAGTTAGACACAAAAAATAACAGTCATGGTTTTCTCGAAATTCATCCCCTATGGGGCAAAACTAAGGGGATGTAAATATTTAAGAAACTTCGTCATTTTTGAATACTGAAGTAAAATTTGATATATTGTAAGCTTATAATTAAGAAAAAAAAAATTTAACAGGTTTTTTTGGAATTTCATCCCTTAAGAGATTGTAAGTTTTTCGGGAACTTCGTCATTATGAAAATTAATATGTAAGCTTATAGTGAGAGAGAAAAGAGGAGGGGAGAGGGACAAGAAGCTGGAGAGAGACCTGGAGCGGGAGAGGGAGAGGGACAGGGAGCGGGAGAGGGACAGGAAGTGGGAGAGGGACCGGGAGCGTTAGAGGGAGAGGGACAGGAAGCGGGAGAGGGACCGAAAGCGCTAGAGGGACCGAGAGCGCCAGAGGGAGAGGGACAGGGAGCGGGAAAGGGACCGGGAGCGGGAGAGGGAGAGAGACAGAGAACTGGAGAGGGAAAGGAAGCGGGACAGGAAGCGGGGGAGGGATCGGGTGCGGGAGAGTGAGAGGGACAGGAAGCTGGAGAGGGACTGGGAGGGGAAGGGGTAGAGAGAAAGAGGGAGAGGATTAATATTGAAATTTATAATCAATAAATAACACTTCAATAACGTGTTAGAGCACCAAAAATTAGTTTTTAAAATTATTGTCTGTCTGTTTGTCTGTCTGGATCACATCAAAACCCTTGAACTGATTTCGACTTAAATTAGTTGAGTTGTTTCTTATAATATGTGCTCGATGTTTCTTATACTTTTGTTCATGTTTTAGAATAGGTACTTTTCATCCAGAAAAATTAAAAGATTTCCCCGGAAACAACATGAAACTTTGTATGGATTATTTTTAAAATATCAACAATTTGCTTTAAATTTGCACCAAACGTTTCTCCTTTAATTAATGAAATACATGTTTTCGAATTTTTCAAAATTTTTTTATGAAAAAGAAAAAACAAATTAATGTGAATATTGTTTATTTTTCAAAACCCGCTCCCGGAGGAATGATTTGTGATTGTATCGTAGGTTTTACTTTATAAATTTCTAAATTCAATATAAATTAACCTATGATAAGCATAATTTCCGCGTGCTAAGCTGCGGGCAACTGCTAGTATCATAATAATATTGTGTTTCTTAGTTGGTAGTGTTTTTATGAAATAAAATAAAATACATACAATGATATTAATGATATACTCAATAAAACACGAATTTATACGTCACATGACATACCAATGTTAGGCTGGTCTGATCGGATATCGAACCCGGAACCTCTCCGCTTCGCAGAGAAGTTCACTAACAAGAGTGGGCCACGGGATATTCTCAAAAGCATACAAGTATGTGAACTCGGTGAAGCGGATATTCGTGTAGACTCTAGACTCTAGACAGGGGCGTACCCAGCTACTGGCATCTACAAATTAATTTTTTCAACATTTTTTTATACTGAAATTGCATGACTTATTTTTTTTTTACCAGCGGGAAGGCAAATCCTTCAGACTTCTCTGAAAACCCTTGTCCTCCGTCGGTATGCCCATGGGCTTAACCCTTCTTTCTGATAGAAGCCCCAAACCTAGTAGTAGTGATAATAATCAGTTGCGATTAACAAGACCCTATACAAATGTGCCCGCTAATAGGTCTGTAACCTATCCAGCGATTCCATAAATAAATATAATGTTTAGTGCATATTATGATTTTAAACTTATATCATCGCGGGAATCATGTTCCATCATGAACATGATCCATGCAACTGCGCTTGCATTCCAAATGATTAGTGCATTCAGAAAAGGAGTATGTGAGTGGTCAACTGGTGGCACTGATGCTGCTGACTGTACTGCATGTAGAGTAGAACATAAACCGAGATACCCGGAGTGAGTGGTTGACTGTCGGTACTTATGACCTTACCATTAAAGTCATTCCGGCCGGTCGTAATTAGCCGCGTGTGTTACTGGGCTCGTCTGCGTCTGGTGGCCATGCCGTCAGAATTTAGAAGACTGTCCAGTTTTGTTTTAAGGGAATTCCAGCTACCGGCTCTCCCATTGAGTTGAGTCAATAGTGTAATGACTTTAACATCTAATGCTACCATTGACCAGGTGATCTCCACCAAATGTGGATTGAAGTAAATTTTCAATTTAATAAGTAAAAATAAAATGCAATTTCTTTGAGTTTTAGCTTATATTTTTAACCACAAAAATTACATTATGAATGAGCTGAAGATGTTTTATCGCTTTAGCTAACGGAGACTCGTTATTTTTTGCGGTATTATGAAGTATCAATAAAAGAATTAATATATATGTACAAGGAATTGTAACTATAAAAACATGAAAACTGTGATTGATATCTATTAGTTACGAAAAGATAAATATTTCGAATATGGTTTCGATAACAGAAACGTTTAAAAAAATTCTCTGCTAATGAGAGAAACGGTTCTAAGCTTGCCTTATGCCCAAAGGATTCATCCCGAGGCTGACAAAAGTTCTTTCACTGTACTGAGATATGTTTTGAGTTCAAAGATTAATCGCCAGATTTCTTTACGAAAAAACCTTTTTTTTTGTAATAAACCAATGCAGATCAGGATAGAGGGACGAAAATCCGAGATATCCTAAGATTTGCCCCATTTATGGCGAGCCTACAGCTCAATAAAGCGCGTCACATACGGCGAAGATACGATAATATTTTATGTTAAGATGCCTTGCTATAAAATATTATAGTATCTTAAGGTATCGCACACGGCTAAGATACGATAATATTTATATCCGCTCGAATAGCTCTGGGTCACACTGGGGTTATTTCCCCGCAATCTATATACAGGATAGTCTAATATTAATAATACGGCCTTACTATTAGATTTATTGGATAGCTCATCGGATGATGATTCTGACTTCGAATATGATTTAAAAATTTCTGCCGCACGTTGCCATTACCGAACAATTTGGGTAGAAATTAATCATATAAAGTTTAGGAAAGACCGCGGTGAGTTTAATCTTTACGAAGATTTTTCATCGAAAATGTTTCAAATATATTTTAAAAAGTCAAAGGAAAGTTTATAGTTTCCAATATTTTGCGTACTAATAATAAAAACAAAAACATGAGAGGTGTCAAGGGACACCCGGATGGAACGAAGTTCCTTTCGATTTAAGTATTGTATTGTTGTACAGCGCCTGTTCAGACTTAAGATATTTAGTTTGGTTAGTTGCGGATAGATGGCGTTAGTAAATTAATTCTGAATCACGCTATCAACTTATACTTGTAACATACGTAAGTTCAAGGAAACTATTAAATTTTTTGAATTCGTTATGGATACTTAGTTTCATTTACCTTATATAGTTACGCAGTTTGTACAGCGCCATCTCTGTAAAACTAACTGAATCATTTCAAAAAAAGTGTCGTCATTCGCAAAATCAAAAAGTGTCGAAATTTTCCGTCTGGCCCCCTTCACCCTTCGCCCCTTCACAACGCGCTATAAGGAACTTCGTTCCAACAACAAAAACAGAGAGAATAGGTTTTTTTTATGAAAATATCCGGCAAACGAGCTGACGATCCACCTGATGGTAAGTGGCTATCGTCGCCCATGGGCATCAGCAACACCAAAGGCATCACTGATGTGTTGCCGGCCAGGAAAGAAAGAAAGAACTGGCTCTCAAGCCCCCAGCCGGAACACGACGAGTCGTTTGGCGGCTGACTCATGCTGGTGGTAGCTATCCAGGCGAACCCCTGGAGAAATTATAATAGTAATAATGGTATTAATAAACAATTAAAATCAATACTACCAATATAATCCCTCCGAGGGCCCTACCACCAGCGGGCCGGATTAAGTCGCCTCTTACGACACCCATCCGGCGGGTCAGTATTCTAAGCCGCCAACACCAACACGGCTAAGAAGAAGTAAAATTAATATATTTCATTCCATTTTGCATCGAATATTGTGCACACTGTGTAAGGAGCTTACGATATATTTTGGATCTTAACATGGCATGTTACGATATATTAAGCATCTTAATATAAAATTTCCATATCGCTCGATATCTTAACATGCGTAATATGAAAATATTATCGTATCTTAGCCGTGTGTGATGGTTCATACAAAATGTATAGTGAGCGATATTTTATGTTAAGCTAAAATGTTATAGTATCTTCGCCATGTGTGACGCGCTTAACTGTTCTATAAATAACCCGAGAGCAGCCCTTGGTTGTCAATGTCGTGTTGTGGCATTTTTTGCTACTGTTGCAAGACAACGTACAGTGTCTTGTTCCTTTGTCTTCGAATGAACATAAGTGCGAGGAACATTGAACAGCTGTTGCTGAGGGGGTAGTTTGTACGTTGTTTACAGATGCACTGGTTTTGGTTGGGTTTTTTAGTAAGAAATACAAAGCAAGTGCGAGGATTGTAGACGCTCAATGATTACTGCCTCGGTTCTGAAGTCGGCTTGTGCTGTGAAGGGTGTGTGATGGACCGTTTGTTGATGGATTGATTTGACGGTGTGCATTTTAAAATAGTAAGAAAACGTACTTTGTTTACAGTTCTGTTGGTCTCTGTTATCACAACTATGTTTAGACTAAATTTTGTATGTGGTTCTTTGTTAATTAAATTCCAACTTTTTGAGTCCAATGGATTCGCAGAAATATACAGACACACATTATCCTTATAGGCATCCGATTTAAACTATTTGAAATTATAGTTTGAATCAGGTATTTTTCCAGAAAAATACAATATTTTGTACCTACCTAATACTATTTTGAAAAAGTTGGTTAATTATTTAGGAGAAAAACTACAAAAGGTCCTTATCATAAGGCACACCTTTTTCATTGAAAATAACTCTTATAAAAGTTTCTGTATATATGATATGTTGTTACATAATTTGTGCAGTTTATAACTAATCTGTTTGCATAGAATCAATACCAGGATAAACCAATCTTCCATTGATTAAATTTACTTAGTAATCAATAAAGTTTGGTTTCGTATTTCGCCGCCGTATAGTCAGATGCTAAGCATATTTGTGTGAGGCGTTGTCACTTGATCTTTGGAAATGTCACGCATATGCCACCGTGTTCTCATCGGCAGTCGACGGGTTACACAGTTGAGTCCCTGGATACAATCACTCGCTTTTGTATCGATTTCATGATTGATAATGGAAAAACAGTCTTAATCACTTCAATGGTTCACTAATCTGTGTATCTGTGAATATTTTAATGATATTCTGTGTTAATGATATTCTGATTGGTTATACGGAGTTTTGGGTTTAAATGTGTGGTAAAAAACAAATCTATATTCTACCTATATTCACAAATAAAGAATTATTATTATTATTAAAAAATGGATTGACTTTTACCAATGTATTTTGTCTATAAATCATGATAGAAAAGATTTCATTTTAATATATTAACATTAAGTGGATTTCAATATGTACCTAGCTCCTTGAAATAGTAACGGGATTCCACTATTTACGTCTATTAAATTTACATTCATTGCATAAATTTAACTTAGTTTTACTTTGTAAAATTTACATTGAAAGCAAAAGTAAATATTCAACACATTAAATTTAATCACAGCTATCTGTGTCCTTAATTCATAAATAAACAAACGCTCAGACGCCCACCAAGGTTATAAGTAATTTAGTGACGCACCATATTTGTTTAAATGCTTCTTCAGAGAAATACTTTATCACCAGAACAAATACCCTGAGTTGTACGGAAATATAGTCACTGTTTGCGTTGCGTTAGAGCGATAACTGCTTGTATAATATTGACACACGGAACTGAGAGATTGAAGCTGCATGTTCGGCATAGTCAGGCCTGGCGCACTCCGCACTTTTGTTATGATATTACAAGTACGTGCCGCGTTCGACGTGTCGGGCCAATTTCAGAAGGGCTGCCACGCCGTGTCGTACATTCGTAATCTCTTACACGTGTCATCACAAAATAAGAAGACAACCTTGACGTCGTTTGAAATAATATGAGTTATGATTAGAAAGAGAGGCAACGTCTAGATGTCAACATCTGTTGACGATTAGCGCTGTGCCACCTTCATTACACTTTATTGTGTCAGAGCAAGAGTCGCTAGTGATTTTGCGGAGTGACTTCTGTACCGATAGGTACCTACTATTATGTTTTCTGTAGCATAGTTGGATTGGAATACGTTAGAATTTATAATTTACTTGCATTTATGGTATTCGTAGCAAAGTGATGGTAGGATATCTATAGTGGAAAAAATCAGTTCCTGGGCACCACACAATTTCATCCCAACTGTACTTATTCATTTGTGATGGTAGGGTAATTTAACCGCCATGATTCCAGCCTCGTTTTAAAATCGACCGTAAACCGTTTCTTTACATTTGATCCCTACTAAGTAGCTAAAGTAAAATAGTGTTTCCTTTGACGTCCTCAGAAAGTTACTAGTTTTCCATGTGACCTGTTTTGTCACGTGCCTGTTTCGCGTACTGCAAACTGGAAGCCAACAAAATGTAAATCATTCTAGCTAGATAACCGCATGTATACCTATCGGATGTCGCAGCCGGATGTCTGTCCGGTGGTATAGCCTCCGACTATCTGCTGACGATCAGCTGTTCTTAGAAACTCTTACTATGAATGGAAGTGAGATTCGATACATTTGAATGCACTCGCTTACTCTCACAGGTCAGTAGATAATCATTAAATTAAAAAAAATCCGAAATATTCTTAAAATTCTTAGATAAGCCACTTCAGTTCTAAAGGTGCGTATGTATAATTAATTGTAAAGATAGCTGCGGAAAGTGATAGCCTCCGGACTTATAAACCGAAACAAAACAGGTTGTTTTATTTCAATTATTCCTGAGTTAAAATAACAATCACAATCACACGGCTCAATTAAAATTTATATGAAAACATCTTGACATTATTGCTAGGCATGTCAACTAACTAACCTATGTTGGTTACACCAGTAATTACTAGAACAATATGTACATACGTCCATCTTAATTGCAGGGCATTACTCGTGTAGGCAGCCTTGTATCCTAATGACATTATCCTACTCAGCCTACTGGTTAGATACTGTTATCTTTGGCGTCCTGTTTGAAATAACATTATTTTGTTATCACATTAGCTCATTAACGCAGTGTTCTGGTTTCTTTTCGCTCTTATTTTTCTTTCGGTGTTCCAGTACGGATGGGTAGGGCAACCAATATCTAACATAAGTATAATACATGTATGTGCCGTCAAGGAATCAGATTTAATTTATGGTACGTTAAACAGTTTTACGTGCATTTTGATTTTACTTATTGATTCAATTATTTAACAGAATAGCTAGTATATTTAATATCGTGTTTCTTAGTAGCGTTTTCAGGCTACTCGGATGTTTGGGAGAAATAGCGTTATGGGTATTTTTTGGCCTAAGCAACATAACTGTGTTCCAGCTGGGGGCTTGAAAGCCAGTTCTTTCTTTCTATTTCTTCTCTCTTTCTTGGCCGGCAAAGCATCAGTGATGCCTTTGGTGTTGCTGATGTCTATGGGCGACGATAGCTACTTACCATCAGGTGGATCGTCAGCTCGTTTGCCGGCTATTTCCATAAAAAAATACTTGGATGATAATTAATTCCATAGTTAGCTATTTAATGACTATCATGCCTAGTTTTCGTGACACGAGTATATAGATTGCCAAGCAAATTCTGCACACGAGCGGTGACAGATATTAATCTACTGTTCCCAGAATCGTCTAGTTCGGGGAAGCGATACTATAAACGGAACGATAAACTCGCTGGACACAAGCAATATTAATGTCACTATGTATCTAAGTTAAACTAGTTTTGGTTTTGTTCATGGAGGATAGAGTAGGAGGGCCATCTCTGTGTATGAAAAGTGTCCGTAAAAACGCGTCCAATTACGGTTGGCGCTGCGGTGCGGTCTACAACAGCTATGTTCGGGTTATTCCCATTTGTCCCAACCTCGTTTGTCACCACTGGTGACAAATGGGAATTTTTTTCCCATTTGTCCCCACTGGTGACAAATGGGAATAAAATCCTTCCCATTTGTCCCCACTGGTGACAAATGGGAATAAAATCCTTCCCATTTGTCCCCACTGGTGACAAATGGGAATAAAATCCTTCCCATTTGTCCCCACTGGTGACAAATAGGAACAAAATCCTTCCCATTTGTCCCACTACATAGACCACCAATAAATTGATACGCCCTCAGTAGTGGCGACCACTGGTGACAAATGGGAAAAAAATTCCCATTTGTCACCAGTGGTGACAAACGAGGTGGGGACAAATGGGAATAACCCCTATGTTCGAGTATCTTAGACACTAGCGCCATTCTGGAATGGCCATTATTGGAACATTATTCAGTAAACAGCTGGACACTTTTTCAACTTTCCTCTCATATGAGATGGCTCTATTCTCTATGGTTTTGTTATAGTATTCGGGAACTAAGATGACCGTAAATACAGCTGCCATTTATTAATATGATCTAACCTTGTATGGATGTCTTTGAGCGAAATGGAATAATCATTTACTTGACATGAATAGTTGGATACTTACAGACAAAGGATTTTGCCAAAATTTGTTACAAATCCCTACTCGTTTTCATTAGCGTTATTTAGGAATCGTCAGTTAGATCGTCAGTTCGTTTGCTGGCTATTTCCATAAAAATATACCCAGCAGCATGAGTTGTTAGGGACAAACAATAAAAGAAAAACTAAACTAAAAATTTGACTTTAAACTGCTCTCCTGTAAAGTTAGCTCATAGTCGCATAGTCAATTTTTCCTTTCAAGTGTCGATATTGATATTTAGGACTTGCTACACAGAAGAAAAATATCATTAGGAACATTGCATACCTAAGAAGTCATCATAACGTTCTCGAGGTCAGAAATGTGTTGTACAAATCCGCAGAGCTTACCCGTGGCACAGATAATGAGTTGCAATGATGATAATAGCTAAACCATGTTGAAAGTTCTTGTGACCTTTGTCCTATATTTTTATGTTTGTAATAACTTTATCAGATCCTCACACATACTATTAATTACATACTTACTTATTCTTTTGTCTTCTGTGAACCACTGACGCCCTTTAATTATTTCTAAACTTTCGTAGAAGTTTCAATCAACCGCCGCTTTTTGTGTTGTCCCTGGGATCTTGCGAGCCAGTCCCTCCTTTCTTACTTACTTACCTCGTTCCTACATTCTTTCTTTCTTCTCACTTGTTTTTGGATCGACAGCACATCGGTGCTTACGATGTTACCGATGCCTATGGGCGACGGTGACTACTTATCATTAGGTGACTCGCTTATCGGCTATTTAGATAATGAAGAAGAATACTTAATGTGCGTCATCTTACCTTCTATGTTCATTTGTCAGGTCAATTCAAGGTTATATGGGAGATTATAGACTTAACACATAATTATACTACACCCTCTGACGTAACTTGACGAATTTCATCTCACAATAATTATCTCAGTATACGCCCCAAGACCGGGTTTGCTCAAATATCGATCATTTACGATTAACAAAAGCTTTAGGGCTATAAACACTTTCTCATACACGAACTCGTTACAACATAAATTCCCTTGTCTCAACGAAAATCTTGTAAAGCTTACGAACATAAAATTTAGCACGTACGGCACTTAGATTATAAGGGCTTGTTATGATATTTTTCGAAGTAAACTCGTTTAGCAGCGTACAGTTTTATTACATTCGGCCTCTAGACAATAACAAAAAAAAGCGATGAAGAAATTCGAAAACCTCAGTCTATCAGTGACCCATTATAGTATATGTTTCTCTTTTCGTAATTGAGGAATCTCTCGTAAAGGAGGAAGGAATACTTAACCACGCTGTTCCAGTGTGATGTGAAGAAGGGGTTAGTCATTAAAAGAGTCACGGGGAAGAGTTATACTTGATTTTAAATTTAAGTCATTGTGGATGTGGACTGCATACCTTTTTACTATGTTACGGGTCATATATTTCGTCCCAGTTACATGGATCGTGGTCACGGCTAAGTTTATTTATCGTGAGTTGAGTACCCGTATCATAGTAAAAATGTTTTTATACTTATAAAGGAAACGTCCTATACAAAATAATAAATAAAATATTATTAAAATGTATCTTCACTTATTAAACGTGTTTATTTAACCCAGTTATTTAATCAGCAGTGTACAAGGTACAACTCGAGTTGAATTATATTTTTATTAATTAAGTAAACATGGACCGTCTAACTAACCCAGTTTATAGTGGCCCTGTTTGACACGGGGAAGTTTTTTTTTATTGACACGATTTCATTGATTTTCTTGTAACCTATATTTTTTTTGTCAGATTTATCTGTAAGCATTGTGCTTAGAGTAATAGATAACTACACGGCTTTTTCCAATTTATGTTATACTCAGAAATCGACCACGCTTCGTTTCAGGAAAAATAGTAAAAAAATATATAATATAGCCTATGTCACGCGGGGTTAGTGTAGCTTCCCAACAGTGAAATAATTTTTCAATTCGGTTCGGTAGTTTCGGAGCCTATTCAATGCAAACAAACAATCAAATCTTTCCTCTTTATAATGTTAGTATAGATAACAATATTACAATACAATCAACATTGGAGACGGTTATACTTTTAAACCTAAATTGCTATTCATATAGGAAATGTCATATGGTCAGTACTTCTAATGCTGCAATGTCTCAATAAATTCTTCTCGTTTCGGCATTATGATTGCAGTCTTATCAACGTTTCCGTAGTGAGGCGATAGCGATTGTGATAGCTTATCAGTCGGCGAAACGGCCGCTGTCACCACTACCATCACACTGATAAACATATTGTTATATGACTGAATGTTGACGTCTATTTGATAACAATAGAGTTAGAGTAATGGGCCCATTAGTTTTTATAGTTTTCTACCGAAAATTTATGTCCTTTTTGTCCTTATATGTTCATGCGTGTGTTTAGTCTGTCTTCCGGATATTGACTGATACCATCTACAGCTTAGAGTAATAATATAGTATATATTATTACTCTAAGATCTACAGTCTCTTTTCTTATTTGAAGCTATCTTTATTGGCCACAGTAACGCATCAGTGATGCCTTTGGTGTTGTTATTGTCAATGAGTGACGATAGCCACTTACCATCTAGTGGATTGTCAGCTCGTTTGTCAGCTTTTTCCATAAAAAAATATAATTATAATATATTCATGAAACTTCAGTATGACCTAAGTATGCTATTCTTGTGGGTGAGCATATATACATAATATTGTTCGGTTCTATTATGATTACTTAAGTAACTAAAACTTTAGTGGATAATTAACAAGTTATTTCTGTGTAAACTACCCTCGAATGCTAAACACGTTGTAGCCAGCACTTCAATGTCAGGGGTTAAAAATAGTTTTTATGTTTCCTTCCACTCAAGGTCACAGGGAGCCAAACATGTGGCTAGTATAATTAGGGGAGATGGTATCAATGTCTCTAGTACTGGTTTCTTATTATTAGCACAGTTAGTCAACTCTTAACAGTCAAATGGATTTAAATAGGTACTCCATTTGTTTTCCATACAAATGTACTTAACATTATTATTAATTATAACCGTAATTTAGCATTAGTATTAGATCGTTGTTTGAATCAATTTGAATGATTGTAAAGCTATTAGGTAAGTAATTAATTTGCTGGTAAATGGCACCTCAATAAAATGGATAAATTTTACGCACTTCCGATCATATATTCAGTTTCCTAAAATAAGTATACCCGTGCTCAGTAGTGGCTAATACCACAGAAGATAATTAGTACATAATTGTATCAATACCAAGGGTATAATTAATATAATTTAAACCAACGGATTTAAACCAAGTGGTACATAGGTAGACTTAGTATCCAATAGCAACATAATTAAGAAATCTGCAGATATTAAAATATATCTTTTACTTAAAAATTAAGTACTGAACAAATTTTCATGAAATTTAGCACAGAGGCATAGCATGATCTGAAATAGGACATAGGACTGATTACCTGATAACTGAAAACGCGGACAAAGTCAAAGCAAAACACTAGTTGCTAATTTTCTAATGAATCTTGTCCAATTTTCACGTGCGATCATTATCGTGATGTGGAAACAAGCAACGCCGATTCGACGCTGCGCAGTGACGGCGGCCGGCGGATCCCTTCAACCCACAGTCCCACACTTCACGGGCCGCATTCCGCCGTCACGGGAGAGATGCGCATGCGCACTGAATGTAAATATTGAGAGAACGGGCCCTATTTGTAACACAAGCCCTTGGAGATGCATTCTTGATGATATGCTTGATGTTTACAACCCGCCTACGATGTGCTGGGAGGTTGGAGAGAGATACAGACTGCTATCAGCAATATAATAACTAGCAATAATGTACCTAGCTATCTGACAATGCTCAAAAATATAATAGATATGCTTTCATCGAATGTTATAGTTTGCCAAAGTACCTCATGCTTTCATATAATCTGGGTGTGACAATATAATCTGGGTATGGTCAAATCTTGTGGATTTGACCATCACTTAATGTTATGCTTTCTTTAGAAGTATCGTTACGGTTGTAGGTCAATTAAAATTTATTGTGACTTCTAAACCGTCGATCAAATATAGAAAATTGTATGTCAAACCCGGTTCCTTGATAAGTATGTACCTAGGTACTATCAGTGAAAAAATACTAAAATATGCAATAACGCTAAAATAGCGTTTTATGCATTTGCATATGCAAACATGCAAATCCATAAAATCCGATGTCTAATAATAACTATCGATAAAGTGTTACGTACTGACTTAAGCACAAAAATGAAAAGAAGTACGTACTTACAAGAGTAAATAAATTATTAATGGTTTGAATAGACTGTAGAACGTCGCCCAAACATTCGTGACATTCACGTGGCCACGGAAAAGATGGCAACTAAACAAATGAAGACTATCGAATTGACTTCGACAAGAAGACGTCACATTCTTCATCGCCTCAACCAATCCGAAATCGTTGGAATTCAACAGAAGGACAAATGAGTGGTAATATGTAGTAGTAAATAATATAAAAAAGCTTAAGATCTTACTGTTTGTTTGAACGCGCTAATCTATGGAACCGCCAATCGCATTTGAAAAAATCTTTTTATGAATGAAAGCCATATTCATGAGGAAGGCAAAAGGAGATGGACAATAGAGGGAAATGGAAAAAAGGACTTAGAATTGATTTCCACGGTATTGACGTATCCGTTGCGAAGTGAGGGTGGGTTACTAGTTACGAGTATGTGAACATACCAATGATATTATTATGTATAAAAAGAGGTATGTAGATATGCCAAGACGGCGCTGAAATTACGTCAGTCAAATTTAGTCAAGTATAGCGATTTTAATTCAGGAAGTTGATAGCTGCCTCTGAGTGAGGCTGTCTAGTTGTCTTTTTCACTATTATGGTTTTAGTAGTGCCATCTCTTTTACATAATTTACCAATGTAAAAGTGATTGGTTTAGTGAAACAAAAGATAAACGTGTGTGTGTTGTAGCACGGTCGGAACAGATTTTTTGGTTGATTTGTAAGGGCATAACGTATCTACTTTCTTATTAACATTGAAATGATTTGATATTAAAATTAAATAATAGTCGCATAGCTGCCAGCCTGTGAAGTTAATCGTTTTATTAGCTTTTCTTTAGCTTTAAATGGTGAGTTAAGCCGCGGGACGCAAATCATTTTAGAATAAAAAATGTATTTTCGTAATTTATTTTACTTTAACTGTCTTTAATATAACTTTTATTATAAGATATTATAATATTATTGTTTTCTTATACTAAATGTTACTGTATATTTTCATTATATTTTTTTGGCTTGTAATTTATAGGGCTTGTGTAGATAGTTTATTTTTTATGACTGTAGCACAAAACGGGCAAATAGGATGGTGGAACCTCTTGAAGTGACCTGATAAAAAGTTTTCATTGCTGACCACATCTGAAAAATCAAAGGCCGTAGTGTTTAAGAAAATAGTAGGGAAAAATAAGATATCTTTAAAACATGAAAAGAAATCCTTATTTGTCGGCTAAAAGTTCATTTACATTTCATTTGCTTGTTTCATTATTTTAACCCAAACTAAACAGTTACCCTACCATCAATTGGAGTCTCCTCTCTTTGAAACTTATTATACATAGCTACCAGTATGAAAAGCTACTTTCAATTGCCAATTGTAACTACCAGATTTCACACATCAAATTATGTCTTTGAGAACATTCAACTATTCTTTGGTTTCCTAAATCCTTTATCTTATCAGGTTCAGACGATGTCCAAACGCACATTCCAAAATACTAAACGGCGTACGGCTTCTACTAGAAGCTCTCATACATGTGACTAATATATCCCTACATCAAAACATGTAGGTGTTACTTGAGACAGCCAAGCGTCATTCAGGTTGCATTCCAACATTCCTCGTCTACATGCGGGGATGGCTTCAATGGGCACACATTGAGACATACGTATTTGTGTCAGTGGGCTGTAGGGATGGGATGGGAACGGTGTCTATGTGTGCGGAACACACTCCAGACCCTTGATGAGATTCATGTGGGCGTAAGGGTTTATAATGTTTGGTAGTGCCGTTGCAGCCGTGAATGTGACATTAGTTTTACAGATTGCTCGTGTTGTTTATTCTAATTTATTTTAGTTAATATTATTAGTTAGAAAAATTGTAGTAGGTAGGTATTGTGCTCACTTCCCAGTAATGTGTAGTAGTGACATGAGTGTATCGTGAGAACTTACAATTTGGAATGCTATGTAATGTATTGGAAATCATGTTACGTATTTCTCATTGATAATACTAACACAAACATTCTGTTATAGTTTTTATTACGGAACATTTTTGTATCATGCCCTTCATACCCTAAAAATAGAATGTCGTACAAAAAAGTAAGAAAATATACAATACGGTGTACACACTACAAAAAATATAACAAAAATAATAATATTCCATTGAAAAACAAAAATTGATAAACATAAATCAACATAATATTAATATCCCCACCAAAAACGTCACGTGACGTCTCTAACCGATATTCAATTTTGTTGAATTTGCTTTTCAAAAACGAACAATGACGTCATATTCTCAAAATGGCGTTTGAGGTCACGTGACAGTGAGTACTTCTTTTAAAATTTTAAATTAATCATATTTAATTTATTGTGATTCATTTCGAAAAAAGAATAATATTGTATGCCTTTAAATGTTACCACTAATAATTTTAAGCATATATTTATATTAATTTTCATTTAGTGTCAACATGCCTATTACACACACTCAATTCAAAGCTATCTCAGTACCAAAAACTGAAGTTTATTACAGCATTAGTTAAGTACGTTAAGAGCGAACGGAGAGTTCGTTGCATTTCACAGTACAAGGAACTCATAAACACGCTGATATCGAAACAGAATTCTAAGACACAAAGCAGACTCAGCGCTGCACCGAGTTATTTGACCCTAATTTATTTCTTTGAATATATCGTGCAGATTCATGCATATTTAGTGAGTGAATAGAATTGTGTAAACAATGACACTTAAGACCCGTATTAATAAACTGACCTTAAGATCTCTGCAATATTAAGATTCGGTTGTCAAATATCATGTAAAAATAATATTTGTAAGATCTGATATCGCGCCCTTAAACCGTGATCGCCATGCTAATTATTGAAACTGGTGGAGTTTTTAATCTCTCTGTCAGACTGTCTCCGTGTATTGTATTACAGTTACAGTGCTGGAGAATCAATTATAACAAGCTGGTTTTTCAATTCTTTCTTGATTTTTGCCTATCAAGGCGAATGCATTAGCATTCGGGTTACTGATATCTTTACTCTATAAGTGGCAAGTTATATTACCATCGATTATGGCAACATGATGGCTAAGTTGCCTGTTACAGTAACTATGTGTTAAAACTATTAAATACGTACAGATTTGCGAAACAAGACGTATGTATTTCTTTCCAGTATTAACTTTTAACTCCAGACCGCAGCATGCATAAAAATCTCAATATAAATGTCTTGCCTTAGCACCTATAAGTAAATTCATATTATGATAACATGGGATGAATGACATCATAAATATTCAGTTCAAGATGGTTGACCTTACGTATAAGATTGCGATTTTATGTTGCCATGCCACCTAAATCTAGTTTTATCTGGCCTGGCGCACTCTGCACTTTTGATATGATGTTACAAGTACGTGCCGCATTCGACGTGCCGAACAAAGTTCAGAAGGGCTGCCAAACCGTGTCAAACATTAGTAATCTATCACACATGTCATCACAAGAAAAGAAGACAATCCTGACAGAAAGGATAAGAGTTATGATTAGAAAGAGAGGCAACGTCTAGATGTCAACGTCTGTTGATTATCGCTGTGCGACCTGATTTACACTTTATTGTGTCAGAGCAAGGGTCGCTATTTATTTAAATGATGTTGCGGATTGACTCTTCTGCACCTGTACCTGTACTATGAAATAATTTCATAATGGCTGTTGATTGACAATCATGCTTGTACGTGTAAACTTCGCCAATAAGTACTATTAACTATTTTGTGGTTTTATATCAATTTATTGCTAGTAAATTATTTTTTATGTCTTGCCCTTAGCAACATATTACATTACATATTTTAGCCATTTTACCTTAATTAATTAGTATGAACAAGGTAATGCTATGTTGACTGACTTTGCTGCAAGCTCTGTTTCTCAAAGGCTCACAGAGGACGGGTAAGTGATCCTACTGAGGCTCTCATAGCCAGACGGCTTAAGTAAATCAATCGAGGTATGTAAATAACTTCGGGTCCGTTCGGGATAGGTATAGTGTAGTGGTTGCCTTTTAGCGCTTCAGTGCCTCAGAGATTGAATGTTTAAGGCCAGAAACATCCGACATTGGGTTTTGGGCTCTGATTTAAGGTTCAATATGGGAGGAATACGCTTTAGTTCCTTTTTATGTAAAAAGCCGAAAAACAAGCACAAAGGTCACCTAATGGTAGGTGATTAGCATCGCCAGTATAAATAATACCAAAATCATAACAAATGTGTTGCCAGCCAAGAAAGAACAAAGAAGAAAAAAACCGGCTCTCAAGCCACCAGCCTGAATAAAACGAAGCGTTTTGCGACTCAAGGAAGAATATGGTATTGGCTGACTTGAGCAAGAGGATTCTAGCTAACAGTCAAGCTTTACGGAAAGATAACAATTCCAGTGATAATATTAATCTATATACAAATATAAAAGGCAAAAGTGATTGACTGATGTATCAACGCACAGGCCAAACCCTTAGGGCTAGAAACTTATCGCACATGTATTCCTCTTATGACGTAAGCATCCACTAAGAAAGGATTTTACAAAATTCAACCCCCAAGGGGAAGAAACGGGATAAAAGTTTACTTATATGTTGCAGAACAACGTCTGCCGGGTTAACTAATTACTTAATGTTTTGATTCTTGCTGATCATTAATTACCAGGAGAATCTTGTTACAGAAAGGTATTTATAACTTAAGTAATGCCGTCTCTAACGCATTCTCTAACATTACAAAACCCATACAATTTAATAAGTCCTACTGACACAGAAAATACAAACATCATTCAGACGAGACAATAGTCTTACTTACCTGCCACAATTTGCCGCGATAAACAGTCCTTATATGAATGGATTTAGAGACCAAAATTGTTAATCCTGATGAAATGACAGTGACAAGCGGATAACATTTTATTGCGCAACTCTTTCATCATATTCATTCGTAATAAGTACAATGATGTGACAGATGGTCACATGAGGTGACTGCGATAGTCTGTAGATAGCACTATGATTTTTTGTACGAATGTTTTACCGACAATTTATGAATATGGACACTGATAATACTGATATGGATAATTTATTAAGTAAGAACTGACTTTATAATTCTGTAAGGTCGGGTGTTAAGAAAATAAATGAAACGCCTGAGTTTAGTATAAGATTAACTTTTAGTAAAATTGTTTGGTCTATGATGCGTTATGTGGGAGAGGAAAATGTAAATGATTTTGGATCATGAAGATATAGCTAAATGACTTACTTATGCTTCGGTTAATTTTCCATACAAACATCATATTGTATTTTGAGCATACCGGTATTCATGGCACCATGATGTAACGCAATAATCATATGAGATGACTCATGCGCCGGTTTGCTGATTAAAATTCTGATAAAATCATTGCCTTATGTTTGTGTGTAATAAATTATTCCTTATTGTTATGCGCATAAGGTTTAAATAGTTCTGTTATACCATTGTAGTTATGTTAATGAGTGGATTTGACGTTATCGTTTTGTTTTATTTTAAGTTAATGAATAGATGTCTATAATGTAAACTTATTGTTATCTGGTCATTATGGTGATAAATTTTATCGTCCGTGCTAAGCTTCCTAGTTTGACGTGCCCTTTGGAACACGGAAGAGTCTAATTTGTCGTGACCGTTTGCACGTTGTTGTCAATAGTATTTCCATTCAATGCCTTTAGTATCGGTCAGTAGGTATGACGACCCAGAATACTGACTCTTGGTGATAGGGATTTGCGTAAGGATTATTATCGATATTATTATTATTGAATCATTATCATTTCTGGTATTATTATATCTATAAGCCGCTTGCTAGCCAAGCAGCTATTACCCTCTTGTATCAGCCATCAAATAACTCGTCGTGTTCCGGCTGAAGTCTTGTGTGCAAGTAATTTCTTTCTTTTTTCTTTATTTGCTGATAATGCAACTGTTGATAGAAAGATAACTATGAATGGTATGACTATTAACATAAAAAAGTTTTCTAGCTATGTCTGCATTTAGTTTTTTAGCGTAATAATCAAACTACAATGTAGCATGATATCATACCACTAGGTAGTTGTTATCAAAGAATTTGCATGTTTTATTAGTCATAATTCGAAGGCACACTGATTCATAAAGTCGTTCACGATAAAGCACCAGTTACTGATATCTCAAATATATTGTTAGAAGAATCAGAAGATCTGATTTGTTCGAGAAAAACCAACCATATTTACGAACTATCTGTTGCCCGCAGCTTTGCATATGTTAAAGTTTAATACGTTAAAGCAGGATAAATGTTTAAATAAGTAAAAAATATGTTTTTACTTATTAAAACTTTTATACTGTTTTCCCGGGAAACCTTTTAATTTTCCGGGATGAAATTGTGTCTAAAATATGACCCAGGGTATCAGTATCAACTTTACCAATTTTCATCGAGATTCGTTCAGGGGTTTTTATGTGATGCCCGGACAGACAAATAGACAGACAGACACTTTGAGTTTTATTATAGTATAGAATAGAATTACGAAAGAAGCATATTTACGAAATTGATGTAGCTGTACATTAGAGTAGTTTTCACTTCTCAGGTAGATGTAGAATTAAGTGTACATTTTTGACACATGTACGATATATCTCGTATCTTAGTTAAAGACCGAATTAAATCGAAACCGGTCTACACTCTACAGTTATGTTAAAATATAGGTAACGAAGAAAATACACAAACCAGTTAATGCAGTTAATGCAATCAGATTTGTTTGGTTGCGCAACATCTTCAGGATATCCTGTCGACCTTCTACGAGGGAGTTTAAACTGTGAAGGTCTTAAATTCATGGTGAAGTGCCTTGCAATCTTAAAATTTAAAGAGGAAACTTAAAATTTTATGACGAGAAAATTAAACAAAGAAAGAATGCTTGAATAACTTTAAAAGTATTCCACTGATTGACCTCAAAATCTAATAAACTTTGGAGGGATTTATCAATTATTGTAATCGTATGAAGATGCCACAATGATGAGATATGCTATGGTACAATATTTTGACAACAACACAATTACCGACGTTATGTCCCGTCCACACGTATTAAGTAGATAAGTAGTTAACTAAAATTTAAGTAAATTTTAAGTGAATTAATACGTGTGAACGGACATTTTAGTAGATAAGTAGATAAGTAATTTAGTACACAAGTAAACAAATAATTTAGAAATTTTTCTATTTTTCTGTTAAGTAGGTGGGCGGGGCTTATCACTTAACACGTTTGGACGGGCACTTAGTGAAAACTAAAATATTGATAGTCACTTATTATTTTCAGAAGAAGAAAATATGAAGGTGCTTTTCGGTTTTTGTACTTAACCTTACCTAGTTTCATACCTTTATTACATCTATCTTCAGCGTCGTTATTTTGCAATCCCATAATAATATTCCATGGAGATACCCATAAAGATAGTAGGTACAGACGATGGGGCTCCGTGCAAATGACATTACGTGACCGCAATCTGAATGGAGAATATTACCGGTGCCAGCTTCTGCTTGGGCGCCACAGCCGCCACACCTATGTAGCAAGGGTATGATGTTGGGGCTCTCGGAGTCTCCTGCAGTATGAGGATAGGCTTGCCCTATCGTATGTTATTCCCAAAAACTGAGCAATGCTACATATCCCGCGCGGTTGAGAGTTGGATGGGTGATTGAAATTTAAACAAGTTAACTGTTCTTTTACGTTCCTGGGCATGATGTGCTCTTTATCGATCGGGTATTGTAGGACTTTTATTTATGAAAGTATGGCTGCAAAGTAAGATCAATTATTTTGTAGATTAGTTACCATCTTAGGGGCTTTGGGTCACCGTCTGTTTTCAAAAATTAGAAAGAAAATTCAATTTCTGTTTGATGCCTATATCTGTTAATTTTCGACGAAAATTTTAGGCGCTCCGTGTGGCATGCATGATACGCAAATATGTGGGAATAGTGTCTTACTTTTCACTACATGTATATTTTTTTTGTCTGACACGTTCCTGGCATGGTCATGGTAGAGTACAGTATATTGGGAAAGCTTTAAATATAAAAGAGACCAAATAAAGGTTTTGTTCAATAAACTCAACAAGTACATTGTTAGTTACACCTAAAACCACAGGATCTACTCAGACAGCAGCACTTCGCGCAAATAATATCACGTGATCACAATTTGAATGGATGACTAGTCCAATTTGTTGCCTGTTCCACTTATTGATATCAATCAAATATTGCTATGTTACGCTCTAAAATGGAATTGCTACGTAAATGGACGTGGCCTTTTTGGTTGTGGAATGAATAGTGTGTGGTCCTGTCTCTCCATTACCACGACGCAGAGGAAATAATAATCATTTAGACCTGTCCCATTGGGTTCGCTGATCAATTAATGGATTGATGATCCATCTGGTTTGGTTATTTTGAGCATCTATGAAGCCTGGAGATCAACCATACCAGCAAAATTTGACTTTTAACATGTTTCTTCCAGCAACTTTGTGTTTTGGTTTAAAACGTTTTGAAACTAAACTTATCTCTAAAGTCTGAAAGTATACGCCATCAACACCTCACGTACAACTCACGATATTGATCCTGTATTAATACTGTTGACTGTTGGTTGGTTATGAGCACAGAACATCTAATTATTAGATGTTCTGTGGTTATGAGGGTGAACCCTCAAGACTTACAGACTTAGTATTAAACTTATTATTAATTTTATTACCCTTTCTTCCACATTAATCAAGGTTGTCGGCAAGTTGTATCAGCATGTTCCTCACGTGCCCGCCTCACTTCATTCCAGGCGCGATTATAATACAATGCAATGACGTGCTCACGTTCGTTCACGTCTGAACTTGTTTCGGGAAATTTGCCTCCGACGTCCCGATGGGTTCTGCAAATGCAAATTTTAAAATATTATTATGCTGTTATGATTATTCTGCAGTAACTAGGGAGCGGCATTTGGATTCCATGGTTTGCTTGGGCTTTTTTATTAATAAAAAGAAAATGTGTGCAATTCACACGTGGTAGAAGTGAAACTTTCCAAAATTTTGGTTTCAAGATAATGAGATGAAAAAGCAATAAATCGAATCTTCTACCTTGTTCCTCGCGCAATCTATGAATACAACTTAGCACTTTTTAAAAATCTATCTAGCAATAAAACGAATCTTCTATCTTACTCCTCACGCCATCTATGAATACAACTTAGCACTTTTTAAAAATCTATCTAGCAATAAAACGAATCTTCTATCTTATTCCTCGCGCAATCTATGAATACAACTTAGCATTTTTACTGTCTGTATAATCGGTTGGTCGATCGACAGATATTAAACAACGAAAATGAAATTCTTATTTTTTGTTGATAAATTCTTTGAAAATATATAAAAGAGCATTTGAAAGTATTTAAAAACAGTATAAAAATAAAACTAAAAAAAACAGTATAAAAATAAAACTAAAAAAAAGAAATACTGAGAGACGCGAACCTGCGCATCAGGTATTGTGTATCTCTACGTTCTGACCATTGTGCTACGGAGAAGTTAAATTCTAAGACGAAATTAGCGGTTATATTCTTACCTGTCGTTTTTCCGTTGCATCCGGTTTGAAATCACTAACGATTCTAAAGAAGTTTCACTTCAATAATCATTCCATTGATCAGATATAGAGGTTTGCTGCTGGATATATACGGTTACTAGAATTCAGTACGTATTGACTTAACCTTAGTACTTACTCTTCTAGGACATTTAACTTTACGTGGTCGTCATTTAATTTAGAGGAACTTCTTTTCCAACGAATACCTCCAAATCGTTCAAGCTCCCAGACCTTGTTAGCTGTTGATAGTCTAAAAATAGTCTACACGATGGTAAGTTTCTCCACACAACTGAGGGGCTTAGAGTATGTGGAGTATGCTCTCATTGCTCCAGTACGAAATCAGGGTCAGCTGATTGATTTTATTTATTTATCATAAAGCTTCAGGAGATTCGAAAAGATTCAGACCCTTCGTTGCATTCACATCTCATCATCTATATGCAAGAAACGGGGCTCACTTGCCGTCCGTTATAAACGATATCTATAATGAATGATCCATGTTTGCAGCATATCGCCAATTTACATTTAATTTGAAAGGTTCATTTATATTAATGCTTCAATTTTGACAGGCAATCTACCGTACAATTTGACTAATAACTCTCGCAATGGAAACACGATATTCTTATCGAGGTGGTGTCTAACAATCGAAATGATATCTATTGCAATCAATGTTTCGTATTCAGCCTAGCTGCGGTGTAGGCAGACGAGTAGGTGTGGGAATAAGCAGTGGAACGGGGCGATAAATAATTTATATCAATAACGAATTTTGTGTAATAAATGATGTTAAATTGCTAGACATTATGCAAGTTGTCATTCATCAATACAGATTTTATTCGCTTATGGTAATTCTCAAATTTCATGGATCAGAATCAACCCTGATGGTGCGGTGAAACTATTATTATGGTAATTATCTATATTATAAAACTTTCATATTTATGTACATTTTAACCTTTCATTATGGTTCTATTACATGTGATAAATATGATAATTTTGATGCCTAAATTTCAAGATTCAACATTTTTGTCCTATAATTGATATAAAACAATGACATTACGAGTATAAAAGAATACTGATATGAAACCAGTCAAAAGGAAATCTACAGTGGTCACTTCAGTGCAACCCTTATTGCTTTGCAATAACTGACTACCTTCCTTGAGTCCCTTTCAGGAAACAGAAGCACCCATAAATATGCTAGTGTATACAATTTTCACTCCGACAAGTTTCTTGGCATGTCCTGTCATTCATCAGCGATCAGACTTAAAATAACAATCCTTATCAATGCGAGTTGGAGGAATGAATCAAATTGTTTTATTCAAAAAAAGGCTATGACTTATTACTCTTCTCGAGGAAAGTAATTATTGACATGATGTTCTCAGAAAGTTAGTCCTTAATCAATGGGGAATTATCATTCAGACGTTGACATTGCGTTTTCGTGCTTGTGCAAACTAAAGCGATTTAATGTGTAAGCGGTTTTAAAGTGAGCGGTTCGCAATATGCGGAGCAATAAAGATTTTCAATATTAGGGTTCTACTGCACTGAAATTATGCCTTACGCCTTAAAAGTTAAAAGGTAATTTTACGTAGTTATTGTATCTCTTAAACTTATCTGTTGCTGCTACGTAAAATGCATCTCAGTATGGATGGACAGATTCATTAGTATTTTTGAAGGCCAATTACCTTACACTTACTTACCCGCTTGTCGCTAAATACATATTAGACTAGAGCCTTACAGTCCATCAAGGGACCGGAACATTCAGAATTAAAGCGTCATTTAAAAGCTGAACGAATAAAAAAGTCAGCTCAGCACGAACACCGCCCAGCATTTTAATGCCATCTTGATTTGGTTGGGTAATCTCGCCTAACGGTCACTCTCCTTTTAGGGGTGAGGTTTTTCTCCACATTCTCAGCGATTCCGCCATCTTGATTCGAGACCAACATGGCCATAATGATGTGATTCTGCGTTCTGTGTTGTGTAAGGGTATATCGGCGTGTAATGAGAAGTAATCTGAATATTTGCTTCGTGAGCGGTAATGTACCCCGCATTCTTGGGTTATGATATCAGTATTAGGTATGTAAGCTAATCTGTAGCTTGGATTTCGCTGATTTTCTCTTTGAAGACTTTTGTTTTTATCAAATCAAGATATAATGTTGATGTTATGCTTGTATTTTTATTTTTGTTTTTTTATTTGCTAAAATATGAATACACCTTATGAAAACTTCCAATACCATTAATAAAAATTGTTTGCTTTGCGTATTCGAATAATTTATTTAATAGGGCCTGTAGTGTTCGGGGGATCAATAATACACACGCTTTACTCTGTAATAGGTGAGGAATGAATACGCATAGCGCACATCCGCACTCACTCACAGCTAGCCACAGACTGCCCGATATGCATAGACACTACATCCCTTCTTTATTGTATAAAATTCAATTATTTTCATTGGTTTGGTTTACAAACACTTTTTGTAAGTCATGCAAGCTACGCCAATGCTTCAACAAGGCCCTACTGTGAGAAGGTCCCGGGAGAAGAAGCAGCAAGAAACTACCGGGGTGTTTTTTTCCTACTCACAGTTACAAATAGCACTTATTAACTACTTACAATCTATATTTTAAAACTCATGTCCAAGCAGTCTTGTCATTAAAATAATCATTCATCGTAAGTTGTAATACCCTTTCATAAGAATGCTTTTAGTATGAGTTTTAAATATATAGTATAGCATTTCCGTCAATTTTAATGGAATTTTATATTATTATTATTTTATTGCAACATCGATATAGATCTGACAATAATAAATTCTTTGATATCCAACGTTTATTTTCTTTGTTGTATAACATGTGTTTCCCGTTTCTGTACATCGCTTTCACTGTGTATCAATGTGTTAGCCTCAGTTACTTATTTTCATCGATATATTTTTCTGTACCCAATTTAGGATCTGTAACTCCCTTTATACTGTCCACATATTGTTCTCCTCTTTTCTCTAATTGAATTGTAGACATGTCAACTCCTGTCTCTCACACTACCGTCTAACGGTTTATATATAGAGTGAAAGCTATTTTATTTGAAGTGATTGGAAGTTTCATAAAAAAAATATCTTACTAGCATAATAAGTCAAATGAAGATCTTCTTGCATTTCACTAAATACAACTCTTGTAGATCATAATTGTATTTTTAACTGACAACAAATGTAGCCTTGAAAATAGATTAACCCAAGCCTATCTTACTAGCATAATAAATCAAATGAAGATCTTCTTGCATTTCACTAAATACAACTCTTGTAGATCATAATTGTATTTTTAACTGACAACAAATGTAGCCTTGAAAATAGATTAACCCAAGCCACGTACCACAGTCGTCTACGTCAAATATTAAAAGTAACAACATAAGTTCTGAAAAAAAACTCTAGTAAATCCCTCTATTGCCACGGCTCTCCCAGCCGATATTCATATCCATTGAGTGAATCTTAATTATGTGTTCAATATGCGTCACCCATACACAGATACACCTCCAACTTCACTACAACTTTCTTTCTCGAGTCCCAGTCTCCATCTCGTATCATTCAGTATCATGATCCTGTTTATAGGTGCTCGGCAAATACATGACGCCTCTGAAATGTGAAGCGGCCCAAATCGGCCTTAATAAGTGTTTTGTAACCATCGCGAAATTTGAGAGCACTTAATAAATGCGCTCAAGCATCGCGCCACATTTAATGTCACTGTGCTTCATAGTCTGTTCCTATCTTTATCAAAGTTATGCAAAGTATAGCGAAAAGAACAAGGATGGCAAATAAAAATATTTCAAGTCTATAAGGTAGTTCGAAATTTTCAAACGTAAATCTTGAGAATTTTGATTCATTTAACTAGACATAATTCATGATGTCAATATAATGTCTACAGTTCAAACAACTCGCTCCGCGCATTATGAGAACTCAACTTGAAACAATTTTCATATATGATATTATTTTTTCATCTCGTGTCACTAAGAAATTCAAACCATTGGCCAGCAATTCATTTATTATTAAACTATTTAATTCTACCAGTATTTACACTATTAAGGTCACAGGGACGTTTAAATTGTAGCAAAAGAACCTTTATAATCTTAAAAAAAATAATTGCTTGTGATACTATGATCACAGCTGACCCATTTATTGTCTCATTAAGTATTATGCATTAATTACCAAAAACAAACAAACTTAAGCTATGATTCTCTGGGAATTTACGTCACCTACCCTTATTATTCACCAAGGAAACGAATTCAGATTACCTTTGCTTCCCAGGGGAGTTTTCAATCGTTATCAAGCACTCTCTATGAGAATGCTTTGTGAGTTAGTACTCCTGCGTGCACGGTCACTCACACTTGCACGTACCTACACTCGGCTTAGTGATGTGGCCACTCCAACGTTTTGATGGAGATCTAGTGCTTCTAGGTTCCTCAATATCAACGTCACTGCAAACTTGATAGATCTGTAATACAGAAATATACAACGAGCCGCGGACTGCATTGCTTTTTAGAGAAAAATCTCTAAACTTACTTCTCTGCACTGTCATTCAACCTTTCTTTAGTATCCGCTTCGCAGAGTCAGGCATAATGAAATTGAACCAATTTGTTAACGTATACTCAATAATTACAGTAGGTAACCTTGCCCTTGGTATCCTTATTGAATACTGACGTGGAAAAGTATGGAAACTGATAAAAATAACCTTTTGGTCACTAGCCGTCACTTGACGCTAGTAAAAGTGTTGATCTTTACTATGGAGACAAAATCATAATCTTCACATATTTTCCTTTATTTTTTGGCTGCTCAAAAGGATTACCATTTACATTGCAAGTAAAGATATTAGATGAAAATAAAAATCTTCTGACTTTGCAAGTGCTTATTTCTGTATGGATGAACCGTTATATTATTTCAATAAGAATAATAAAACATCCAATAAATTATTATGGATTATATTATATGGTAATAAAAATGAATATAATTATCACAAAAGTTGAATCTGTTACCATGAACTCATAACTACTTGTACTACTTTGTCATAATCTGGCTCAAATATGTGAATATATTATAACGTCTGTAACGATTATTATCAAATAATGAATCGCCAATGATGGTAGTATGTCATTGTACATTTAATACATGGTCAGTTGCAAAGGTTAAAGGAATCAAATTTACTTCAAAACAAGTTATGGAATGTTAATACATTAATGGAATAAAATATACCACACTAATAAATTGTTGTCTTACTTTTGATTCCTTACATA
This sequence comes from Thymelicus lineola, assembly GCA_963932265.1. Taxonomy (NCBI): domain Eukaryota; kingdom Metazoa; phylum Arthropoda; class Insecta; order Lepidoptera; family Hesperiidae; genus Thymelicus; species Thymelicus lineola. The sequence continues at coordinate 164,294 of OZ010695.1, forward strand.
ATACTTGCATCATTTCTGTACTTGATATTTGTGATTCATTGTGATTGGGGTAGCTTTCTGAAAACCTGCAATTTGTTATTTCATCCCACGATTCCATACCAGTGAAATGCGGCCGGCCGATTATGATAGAACCATCTCCATCAGACATCTCGAATATGTGTCACATGACTCATATCCAACAGACATGTTTGGCTTTCAATGATCTTCATATCGGCATAGCTCTAAACATTAATTTGTAAATATATGCAGCTACCGTGCATGCATGGCTTTTTAACAGTTTAATGTAACAGTAACATGACTGCGTAGCCTTAAAACATTGAATTACACCGTGTATGCGTGGCTTTTTATTTATATAACCGCAACATGGCTGTGTAGCCTTAGAATATTTATCTATTATGAAAATATTTCTGAAGTTCTTGTATGCGTGGCTTTTTACTTAAGTAACAGCAACGTGGCTGCATAGCCTTATATTAATTTAATTTATAATATGCGTGAACTTCTAGTATGCATGGCTTTTACTTATATAACAGTAATATGACTGTATAGCCTTAGAATATTTATTTATTTCATAAATATTTCTGAGTCCTTGTATGCGTGGCTTTTTACTTAAGTAACAGCAACGTGGCTGCATAGCCTTAGATTATAATTTAATTTATAAATATGCGTGAACTTCTAGTATGCATGGCTTTTACTTATGTAACAGTAATATGACTGTATAGCCTTAGAATATTTATTTATTATATAAATATTTCTGAAGTCCTTGTATGCGTGGCTTTTTACTTAAGTAACAGCAACGTGGCTGCATAGCCTTAGATTATAATTTAATTTATAAATATGCGTGAACTTCTAGTATGCGTGGCTTTTACTTATGTAACAGTAATATGACTGTATAGCCTTAGAATATTTATCTATTATATAGATATTTCTGAAGTCCTTGTATGCGTGGCTTTTTACTTAAGTAACAGCAACGTGGCTGCATAGCCTTAGATTATAATTTAATTTATAAATATGCGTGGACTTCTAGTATGTGTGGCTTTTACTTATGTAACAGTAATATGACTGTATAGCCTTAGAATATTTATCTTTTATATAAATATTTCTGAAGTCCTTGTACGCGTGGCTTTTTACTTAAGTAACAGCAACGTGGCTGCATAGCCTTAGATTATAATTTAATTTATAAATATGCGTGGACTTCTAGTATGCGTGGCTTTTACTTATGTAACAGTAATATGACTGTATAGCCTTAGAATATTTATCTTTTATATAAATATTTCTGAAGTCCTTGTATGCGTGGCTTTTTACTTAAGTAACAGCAACGTGGCTGCATAGCCTTAGATTATAATTAAATTTATAAATATGCGTGGACTTCTAGTATGCGTGGCTTTTACTTATGTAACAGTAATATGACTGTATAGCCTTAGAATATTTATCTTTTATATAAATATTTCTGTAGTCCTTGTATGCGTGGCTTTTTACTTAAGTTTGTTTTGATTTTTATTTGCCAGTACATGTTATGGTATATTATATACCACTTGTACATACCATACAGAATACATTACAGTATGTATAATCCTCATCACCTCGAATGACTTGCCATAGCAGCAATTCAATATATCGCTTACATAATATGTATAGTTTGGCTTATTCCTTGGAACTCTAAATCAAGTGCCTACTCCGTACCTTAATTAATTATGATACTTAATTATGGTAAATACCTCATAAGTTGAATACATTTTTAACCAACTTCAAAGGAGGAGGTTCTCAATTCGACTGTATCTTTTTTTTTTTTTTTTTTATGTTTGTTACCTCAGAACTCCGGACTGAGTGAACCGATTTTGATGGTTTTTTCTTTATTCAAAAGCTGGCACTTGCCGTGTGGTTCCACATAAATTTGAGCAAGATCGGACAATGGCATCCATGTCAAAAGCATATAAGTCTAATTTTGCATTAAGTATGTGCGCGATAAATGGACGAATAACTCAATATCCAACCGATTTCAACGATTCTTTTTTTTTTTTTATTGGATGTACTTCATTTGAATTCGGTTTGGTTAAAATTTTAGATTATTGCTATTTACTTATTTTTAGCAAACAAAGCGTTTCAATATCTTTGACATTTAGACTGAACTTTAGTATTTTCCATCTTTCGATTTTAATAGACCTTTAATAGGAAATACACATCACATCGAATAACTTTCGCAAAGACTATATTTCGATATCTTTAATAGTTTGGCAGAACATAAAAATATTCCACGTCACTTTACCCAGAACTTTGTTTTTCTCCCCAAAACAGCCATCCTTGAGCCATCACGAACATATTTGAATCAAACATAGTCAGATCGGTTAAGCTACCGAGAAATACTAAGGTTCATTTTTATTTATACCAGCAAGAAGATATGTAGGTATATGACAATAATAATATGCCTAATTTGGGCTTTTTTTTTTTTACACAAGGTACAGTAGCATTCTCCTTACGAGCCTTGTTTAAATTTGCGTGCCTTTGCGGCCTTTTTGTACACAGAGTACATTTGCATGCTCCTTACGAGCCGTATAAAAGTTTGCGTGTCCAACCAACGGACCTTGTAACGAGACTAGTGGGATAGACCCAACAATCTGCGTGAACCTTGACGTAGCTATCGATTGACGTACTTAGTTATCAATATATTTCATATTGGCCTTAGCATTAAGATATTAACCAATTGATGCTTCAATATTACTACGTAATAAGGGTTGTAAGGTATAATAAACTTTTTACACATTATGTTCATATCATAGCACACTGTTCGTAGCTATTTTCCAGGTTCTTCATTAGAATGATTATATAGGCGTGATCTTCAAGTGAACTGTAGTGGCGTGAACATAATAATATTTCTATTGAACTGCCAGCTAATAAGCAAAATTACATCTGAAACTTGTTTAGATAATAATTATCAACATAAAATCTTTGGATTCATTGCAGAACGGTATTTGAATTATGAAAATATTAACCACAGCATTATATTAATACGTGGGGTAGATTCTCAATCGTTTCTTTCCAAGTCATTCCAAGGGTAACGTGAAGTTTCACGCTTTTATAATTATCCACCAAATACAACAAAACTTAGGATATTGTTATTCTGATTCGATAGCTTTATTTGAAATAAGAAACGAAATAAATTACTCTTCCACATGCTACTATATATAATACATATTACCGACAGCAATATCGTAACCAGTTGCAATAAATTCATGGTCTATTTGAAATAGTTACTTGAGGCATGGCCCTTTGTAACAAGGTGATTTGCGTGGCCTTCGAAATATTTAATTTGTTTTGATGTTTAGACAACCATTTTGTGTACAAATCTGGCAGTGGTACTTTCGTTGCCGAGTTCTTAAAACGTTAATACTTAAATAATTGTTATTTAAGTACACGCAGTTAGGCGTACCCACATATAAATTATGTGGTTGTAATGTAATTATACACTTTACTTACTTGAATACGTACATAATAGAATATATTCGTAACGAATTTGCCTGCCCAAGCGTATGCAAGCAAGGGCGTTAATCCTTCTTTTTTCCAACAAATTTTTTGTAATTACTTATTATTTTTTACCGTCGTCGCCACTTGTAGTGTTCGGGGGATCAATAATACACACGCTTTACTCTGTAATAGGTGAGGAATGAATACGCATAGCGCACATCCGCACTCACTCACAGCTAGCCACAGACTGCCCGATATGCATAGACACTACAGGGCCGTTAAAATGATTTGTTCCATAGGGAAAATGAGCAAATGATCCCTTACTCATAGCAATCTTTAAAATCCGCCATTTAAGGGTAGTAAAGTTCATGAGATTCAATATTAAATGTCGTAAAGAACAGGGGATTGCTTATACCACAGAATATATAATAGTACATAATTATACCATAAAAATATTATCTATAGGTTGCAGAAGTTTTTGGGAAAAGTAAATTCTGTTTTTTTTTCTTTTGAAGTACATGGTGAATAATTACGAATCTAAATAAGGTTTATTTATCATTGTATAATGAGTCGTCAAACTATATGTACCAAATTTCTCCAACCCAGAATAACCAAATCAGAGAACCCCTATAAAACGTATATCAGCACAGCAGCTGTAATCGAGCTCAACTCAAAGCCAACCTTTACAATCGACATAACCTTTACGGCGATAAAACCTTTGCATCGGAATGCTCTCGAATGTTTGTTTATCAGTCGACAATAGATAGTAGATACGGTTGAGCGGCGGAGAGCTCGCGAATGTATCGAGTATAGACTATCGAACTTCACCGCGCTCCAATTGTGAGTTAAGCTGGAGGTACACTCGGCTTTGTTTTTATTTATTTATTGATCCCCAAATATGATATGATAGTACATAAATATAATCTCGTCAAACTACACATAGTTTGTTGGCACATGTCCAGGTTACCAATATAGTTTGTTTCCCCTATATGTAACATTGCCGTCATAAAATATATAATTATTTTGTAAACGTATTTCAACATACATACTAAGTACCATTAACATCTGTGTAAGAATTCTTATTTTGTAGTTTAAGAGCAATGGTGAGGCAAATGACATCTGCCTCCTACTATCTCATGAAGACCATAACCGCCCTGGCAAGAGCTATCGCTCTTCGTCGGATACGAAGAATAGCAATGCGTCGGTTATGGACTATGGTAAAGGTCTTTGTCATAAGAGTTGTCTCTGAGACTTATTTGTGAGGCCTAGAGCGCCGCACAGCTCCAGTGTGGGTAGTCCGAAGGCTGAGTTAATAGAAGAAGGGTAAAATAAAGACAAACATGTCAATGAAAGTATAAAAATATCGTTAAAAACATCTCATTTCATCGTATATATTACTGAAAAACTATTGTTATTGAACAAACAAGAGATCTGTTACAATTCGCTTAATAATAGAAAAAGTAACAGAGAAAACAATGAAAGAAAAATAACTGTTTTCTCATGAATCATTTATTTCGTTAGGAACAACAAACGAGTTAAGAATAGAATTATAAAAACGGGAAACATTTTATTTTATAAAGAATGTTTTTATTCAAACACAATAAAAGAGGCTTTTTCTTAATAACGATTATAAAAGCCAGTAGTAGTAATCGGATAATACTTGTTGAGTTCGCTAGGTCTGTCATTATTCATCGGAAATCTACCTTGAAATAGTGTTTGAAATTTTCGAATTTTATTATTAAAAAAACTTCATTACTTTATAGTTCTGAAGTTATAGTTCTCTTTGCTTTTTTACAATTGAAAAATGTGCAATGTAGTTTAATTTGAAGTTTAACTTTTAATTTTAGAAATCCATTACATTTTACAGTCAGGGGTGTTATAAGTTTCACGTGTCTGTGTATCTGTGTATCTGTATGTCTATCTGTGTCATCGTAGCTCCGAAACGGATGAACCGATTTTGATCTAGTTTTCTCGCTGGAAAGGTGACTTAATCGAGAGTGTTCTCAGCTATGTTTAGTCTAAATAAAACTGTCAGGTGTTTTTAAAATTTAAATATTATAACATTACTGCAATATAAATAGTGTGTCCGCAGTGTTGCCTCATAACAATCGCTTGTGTGCGATTTCATTCTACCGTTCGCCCTACTTCTGTGCAGTTATTATTTTTAAAATTGGTCTCTATTCTGAATGTTTCATTCAACGTTTGTCACGGTCCGTGGTCACTGGGGTTTGATTACAGTGAAATAGTGTTACATTGTAGTACTTGTAAATAGATAAATAATATAAATATTATAATACTTTGTGGTTAAGTCAATATGAATTTATTACAGTTTAAGTAGGTTATAACACTGTTGTATAAATGAAACAGTACCTTGTGAATTCATTTTATCATTAATTTAAACTACAAGTTACTACATAAGTCATTTTGTTCTTTCCCTCTTCTTCTTTCTTGGCTGGCATGGCATTGGTAATGCGTTAGGTGCGACATCTGTTATGTCCATTAATCTTGGTTGAGTCTTTCCAAGCTCGGACTGTTCACGTGAAGTTGGAAAAGCCTCTTAGTTTTAGTGTGAGAAAAAGAGAATCGTCCCTTATACGTGGAGTACCATAATGTTAGTCCCAGTCCAGCAGACCTGCGTAGACCACCTGCCCGCTACAATTACTCACCTAAACGGTGGCATCCGCTAATATGGATCACGTGACGTTGTGACAGCTGATATGGTGGATACAACACGTACCTATACACTAGTGACTAGACAGTTAGTATCATAAAATACAGGATGTTTTTTTCACATTTCACCGGTTCGATTCCCGACTCAAGCAGGTGATTTTAAGTTTTACTTATTTTTGAAAACAATGGAAAGTTTCCTTTCAGTAAAATAGGCTTTTCGTTTTTCGTTTCAACCCTTTTTCTCTCGTATGCCTTCAATATGTGGGTAAGAGAAAGCTTTGTGCTACTATCATAATTCATAACCAGTTATTTGTTCCAATAAAGTGTGAAAAATCACCAGTGCATAGAACCGATACAATCATCGTGGTACATAAATTTCGACACAACCTCCTTCTGCGCGCGCCATCACATCTCGACTTGATGAACGTAAACCATCTATTTTGGAACCGTGAAATCGTACAACGTACCGTGGAAACGCGGTTTATATCATTAACATTCAATTCACCATCTCTAATGACCTTGGCATAAGGGTCAATAACGCGTGGCAAAGTTGCTGGTCTCGGAAAGGTTGCTAACTTTCCTACCAAGATTAGATCAGCCGCAGCTTTGTATCGAATGTTTGATCTTATTGTGAACGGACACGAAGGCAAGATGAATTGAGTGTTTTGTGGAAATGACGCGGCAGCCATGGACATAGAAAAAATTGGCATCATTGGCTACGTTGTTGCAAAAATAGTTGCTTGAAATATTTCTTATTACATTATTAGTTCAATGTTTGTTTAAGAGCAGGAATAAGTAATAGAAGGCATATCAGGTGGTAACTAGCAGCCATACTGTCGAAATCACCAGGATAAAATAGTCACAGTCACGAAGAAAATAGTCTACTCAATTGTTAATTAGACGACTAACTTTGAATCTGATTTTAGAAGAAAAAGTAGCTGGTCATGAGCAGTAAGAAACAAATACCATCAAAATTCAACACAACCTAGTGATTTCTAGCAAGAATTTTTGTGTGAGATGCTTTGTTGTAATTACACTGCTTCGTCCGTTGCTTAACAGAGTCGGGATATCTGTTCAAACTTTACAATGTACAGTTCTGTACGATCGGCAACTTACAAAAATGTGTCATTCATTTTACCAACTCATACTTAAATTACATTATAGGTGAATGAACTTGTAGTACTATGAGTGCTTGTTGAAGCAATGCCTACGTTACAGTTAACGACAGCAGTTTTACAAGATTGATCGTTTTCTTTTAGTGCTTTTATTGGTTAGGTTTTTGTAGTGATTAATTACTTTTTTATAGTTACTATTCTTAGTTTATACGTAATGATTTTTTAAGTAAATATTAAGTAATAGTTTTATTTTATGCGAAAAAGATATAAAACGTTAGTAACGTAATAATATTTATGTAGTTATACGTCATTTAGGTCATTTACTCATTGCTAGCCAAAACAGAAGCGGGAGTAAAAATCGATTCCAAATTCAATCGATACAAATAATTGCAACGTCCAATGACCGCGCTATAAAATCCTCATAAAATCCTGTATAGAGTTCGGTCGAGTATGTAAAGCGTTATTTAAAAATAAACAGCACTGTATCGACCCTGTCACCCATTCCGTCTCCCGTCACCCCATTGCAATTACTGCGATGGATTGTATCGGCTCGCCATCGCTATCGACACGAGTGCCTCTGCCACGGGTGTCTGCGGTTTGAGTTAACGTCAAATACCGGTTCGATTTGTTTAAATGTTACATACGACTATGTGTTAACTAATCACATCTATTTTAATCTATTAATTTACTCAAAAAAGTGCTCAACCTAAATCGTCCTGACGTACAAGCATTAATCAGATTGCTCACCGGAGATTGCAGGGTCAATAGAAACATACAGACGATAGGCCTGAGCAACAGCAACATGCAAATTCTGACCCTGAAACATCCTACGGTTTGTACGAACAGTAGGACTTGGGGACCAGATTTGAACTCAGAAATGGCTACAATAGATCAAATCTAGTCGCAGTGGGCCTCGGGATAGCTGTCCCAACCGATATCCCAAATACAGATCTATGTGGATGTTAAGTGAGCAAGAATAGCTGTATTAGGGTGGCTTAGAACCCTGACCCCAATCTCATGGCATACTAGAGCGTCGTAAGAAGCGATAGAAGCCAGCATGCTTTACTGGTATTATTATAATTTAGCTTTCCAAAGCCGGCTTGGTTAAACGACTCGTGTTTCGGTTGGTAACTTGGGGGCGAATTCCTTCTTTCTGTCTCTCTATCTCTTATTTCTAGGTCAGCAACGCATCGGTGATGCCTTTAGTGTTGCCATGGGCAACGGTGGCCACTTACCATGCTATCTTTACCGTCTGTTCGTTTGTCGGTTATACACAGAAAAATCAAAGAGAAATGTAAAGAAGCGGTTGGGAGATACGGCTTCGGCCATTATTCCGATATCAATATGGCACGAGAATTTTTGCTATAATAATGTGCAGGAATTCTATACACGTTTCCATAAACTATCTTGCAATATTTCCAGAAACGTCCCAGAAATTTCATATTAAGTATATTAACTTACTAGTCAGAAACGGGGACGAGGAATATTCGTAATTTCTAAAGTCCTATTAATATTATAAATTGAAAGTCTGTATGGATGTTTGTAACTGTCACGCAAAAACTACTAAACGGATTTTTATGAAATTTAGCTCACAGGTAGGCAATGTTATGGAATAAGATATAAGGCATATATTATGCCGGAAAACGCGAACAAAACCACGGGCAGAGAGTTGATAAAAATAATAATATCTAGACTAATATTATAAAGCTGAAGTAAGAAAGAAAGAAGAAAGAAAAACATTCATAACAGGGCACTGCAACAGATACAACAATCCGCAAGGAAGAGTTTGTTGAACGCGCTAATCTCAGGAATTACTGGTTCGAATTGAAAAAATCTTTTTATGTTTGATAGTCTATTTATCGAGGAAGGCTATAGGCTATATAACATCATAATTTAGCAGTTAGTTTTTTCCACCAATTAACGCGGGTGAAACCGCGAGGCATAGCCAGTCTTAAAAATAAATGTTGATCACATTCCTCAGTATTGTTCATGCAACATACGCGTATCGACATTCGACATATGAGACCTACTGATATTTCATATTCACCGGTGACAGCAGTTACCTGTCCGGCGACTTTCACCGGACACCGTAAGATACATTCATTCAATGATGTTTAAATAAATATAGATACGTTATACCCTTACAAATCAACCGAAAAATCTGTTCCGATGTCCGCAAGGCACGCTTTATTGCTTTATCGCACGTCTTTATCGCTCTCGCGTCAAACCTACATCGCTATCTCTTTCTTCACCTGAATAAGAGTTCCCAATTGGGAACTTTTTGAGTCACACAACGCGCGCGCTTATGACATATCTGCCTCTTTTTAATATATAATATCATTGCATTCATTCATAAATCCACCTTACATTTTTGAAGTATGCAAAATACCTACGACTTGTAATTATGTAACTGGATTTTCGGTGAACAGATTTAAACAACAGTTATAATCACGGAATTCTGTAGTTATAATAAGTATATATTCCGTGGTTATAGCAGCAAAATAAATTGTATTAATATCAAAGGGCTAACGTCTGGACCAAACTATTTGTGTATGTCATAAATATATAATACTAGCTGACCCGGTGAACTTCGTATCGCGTTTTATTTTACTAAAACTATTTTTTTAAATCAGCTATCTGCCAGTGAAAGTCCCGTTAAAATCGGTCCAGCCATTTCAGAGATTAGCCGAAACAAAGAGACAGACAGACAGACAAAAATTGTAAAAAATGTTGTTTTGGTGTATGGACACTCCAATTTTATTTATTTGTATAGATAGACGCTGATAGACGCTGACATACATGTTTACACACTATTTAGTATTTACTCACATGTGTACTGGGATTCCCCGTGTAGAGGGTGGCATTGACATACACAAATGAGACATCATCTGTGGACATCACAACACAAACCAGGCGTAGCCCCGTTGTCAGAGATGGTATGGCGGGCTGGTGGGGCGTGATTTCACATAGTATGTTGATGGCGTGCTTTGGTGTGAATTACTATGACGATGTATGGAAGATATGGGAGACGCCTACAGAAACTGTGTTTTCTGTATTGAAGAAATCCTTTAGAGTTTAGACCCAACCACTAATCAACAAACTTTTAAGCTGAGAATGAAACATAGGGATTTTCGGGCAAGATCACTACTTGCTAAGCTGTATGATTCTTTCTTAGAAAGCTCTGTAAGTAGCGCTTACTGAATAATATAATAGTAGAGACAAGAGTTCATACTAATATTATTATTAATAATGGAGCAAAAAAAAAGCAAAGCAACAACCCATAATTGTCCCACTGCTGGGCTCAGGGTCTCCTCTCACAATGTGAGGGGTACAGGCCATAGTCTACCACGCTGGCCAAGTGCGGATTGGTAGACTTCACACACCTTTGAGAACATTATGGAGAACTCTCAGGTGTGCAGGTTTCCTCACGATGTTTTCCTTCACCGAAGCAAGTGATAATTAAATTGTAATACGCACATAATATTTGAAAATTAGAGGTGCGTGCCAAGATTTGAACCCGGGCCCCCGCGTTCGGGAGACCAACGTTCTAACCACTAGGCTATCACTGCTACTAATAATGGAAGTTAATAATAAAATTAATAATAAATTAATATTATTATTAATGTGAAGGTTTGTATGGATGTTTGTTACTCTTTCATGCAAAAAATATTGAATGGATTTTCATGAAATTCAGCCTCAGATAGACTCATGATCTAGAATAAGATATGGGTACTTAGTATCCCGGGAATGCAAGGAAATCCCGGGTAGAACGCTAGTACTTAAATAAGTTAGGATAAATTAAAACAATAATAGGTTTGGAAGAAGAGTTCAAAGTTACTCGAAAATGCTTCACAGTAATTCTTATAATTTATTAATATTTCAATTAGGCTAAATACCTACTATAAAAGTTTGAGCTTATTTAATTTGAGGCTATTGTAATTTAATCATGCACACTCAACTTTCCACTTAAATGTTCAATGAGTTGGAACACGAATATTCAAAGAATCTCGCTTTTGTTTCATTTAAAGGCGATTAAATGTTTTCATGAAATCCCTGCGGTTATCAGACGATACCAAGTATTGGATAAATTTTGAATTTAATGCCACAATTATGCACTTTTGGAAACAAATGCTTTTCATGATCAATGCAGGTTTGATTGTAGTTGCGGCGTTCGTTAGTGTGCTTTTCCACCAGGACCACCAGAGATGTGCTATGCAGCTAGCGAAGATGTGAAATCTAATAAATATGATTGGTTCAATAAATTGATTGAAATGAAATGAAATGAAATGAAATGAAATGAAATAAGTTTTATTCGAAGTAGGTTTGTTACAAACACTTTTCAAAAGTCACTCAACGCCATCGCTTCAACAAATCCCTACCATTGATTTCCACCAATGAATATGATTGGTGGATATGCCATAGCAACGTAACATAGCACACCTCTGGTGGAAAAGCACCCTTAGGGTAGGGCGCGGATGGGCGACCCCCCAGGGCGCCAGGTTGTAACGGAACCCTGATAGTTTCGTCATGTCTGTCCGTCCGTCCGTCCGCAGCATAGCGTCGATTCTTAGTGCTGGAAAGCTGTAACTTGGCAAATCCATGCCATATTTGTTATTTTTGTATGGGTTTCAATGGCAGATAGGGGCGCCGTAGAAATCTCGCCCAGGGCGCTGGTAGTGCTAAAGCCGGCACTGTCTGATTGAGATATTTTTCTTGTCTTGACTCACCTGCATAAAATGTTGACACGGATGGGTGAAAATTCTTTGGGTGCTTTCGTGCTTCAGTACATTATTCCCATGATCCCGTATGTTATATTTAACGAAGGATAATCTGTGTATTTAGTGTTGTACCGGAATCCTTTGGATAGCATAAGGACTTGATAATTAGGTTGGCCACTGACTTCTCCACTACACCACTAATGCGAATTGAAACCGTGTGGTGACAAATGCTTTAGGTGACTATGCTACTTAAAATTCGGTCGTCAATTCCTTGCAATCATGTCAATCATGTAGTAGCAAAAAATTCATATGAAAATATTTATAAATACATTAACTTGTGAAAGCAACCATTGCTGCATTGTAGTGAAAATTAACCATGTTTAAAAATAAAGTTTTTCTGGTTGTATCTTTTTTCTCGCGGCTTTGTGTGCAGCTTGTGTAGTACTTACGTACCTATTAGGGTTGGCAATTCTGTAATCAAATTTAAAGAACCGAATTTTTACTTAGTAAATGTGCCAGCCTAGAGAATATTGGACTTACCAGTTGGTAGAGTAAAAACAAGCATGAACTCTTATTTTTTTTAAAATAAAAGAAACGGTAATTGTACACAATTTTTAAGCCTTCTACTTTGAATTTAAGTACTTATTTACATGACATTTCCTATTATTCATATAAAATAGATAATTATGATCACTGTCGACATTTCAAATTAAATTAATTTGCCAGTTTCGGAATTTCAAAGAAAATAGATTTTGCCAAACACAACATAATAAGTGCAATTTAAATTATTTATTAAGCGCGCGCCAACCCTATCCACGGCTCATTTATAATTAACATACCGCAAAAGCGCGCAACTCTTTTTATAGCTTTTTTAAGGTTCTGCAGGAAAAATTAAGTTTGGAACGTGTGATGTTGGATATTCTTTTTCGTCTATCGCTATCTAGGTCGCATCCGTGCTTATTCACTGCGTATATGGAATATTTCATCCAGTTGGGGTTTTTATTACATGAATGAAAATGGGTTGTTCCGTATTCAATGTTTGAAATGATATTAAAATAATATACTTAGTTTTATAACAGTTGGTTGAAGTAAATGTAGATTAAACTTAGTTGTGATCTTGGCTCTCAGAGACGTACGGCATCAATATCTCGTCTCTGTTATTCACCGAGGTGAACCAACACTAGTGGTGAACCCTTTGAAAAAATGCATCATATATAATTATGACCCGAGAAGAACCATTTTATCTGTCCCATAAATGTCTCCTCCGACCGGGAATAGAACTCTGCTCACTTCGCGAAAAAGTCATTGCCAAATAGGCTAAGGAGTTTACAAGTATTGATTTGAGGTAAAAACAATATGACATTAGAACTCAGTGGTGAAAAACAAATTGTATCTATGACATTTAAACATTAACTTATCGAACACTGAGTGCTCTGGCACAAAGCCGGCTTTGCCTATGTTTTCCAGGATAACTAGTAAGTATATCTGATTCCAGATTTGCTACGTGCTTTTCATGGAAATCTGTTCAGTAATTTCTACGTCAAGGAGGTCCAAACATCACAAACTATCATAATTATAATATTAGTAGGATGGTGTCCCAATACGGATGTTGACTCTAATTATAAATTAATATAAATTTATGTCCAAAAAATTAGTGGTAACATTTAAAGGCCTAAAATATGAAATTTTTATTGAAATCAATCACAATAAATTAAATATCATTCATTTAAAATGTTAAAAATTGTACTCACTGTCACGTGATCTCAAACGCCATTTTGAGAATATGACGTCATTCGAACAAGTTTATATATAATTTCAACAAACTTCAGTAGACAGATAGATAGTATTGAATATCGTATATTGACGTCACGTGACGTTTTTGATGGGAAATTTGACATTGAATTTTATTTATCAATTTTTGTTTTTAAATTGAAGATTATTATTTTTATAATATTTTTTTCGTGAATATTGAGGTTCTATCTATAAAATAAAATTTAGTCCTAAAATTAGTCAACATCCCTATTGGTGCTAGTACCCGTGTAGGACCAATTCATAACTTGTGACCAAAGTATTTACGTTGAACAACAGGGACACGTCACACGTCACGCCCCAATCATCACGCATGTTGACATAATGCGCGGTGCTCCGCAGCTCCGTGCTCGTGTTGGAATCAATAATGTCGTGTTAATGCCAGGTTTTTCCGAGAGCAATAACCCTGAAAGGCTGCTTACCGTAGGCTATCGTATAAAAATCTAGAATCTAGATAGTATGAAAGGTATAACTTCAAAAACTAAAACCGGATTACGTTGAAATCTTATTATGAGTAAGTAATCTATACTAATAATAAAGAGGAAAGATTTGATTGTTTGCATTGAATAGGCTCCGAAACTACCAAACCGATTTGAAAAATTCTTACACTGTTGGAAAGCTACACTATCTCCGAGTAACATAGGCTATATTATATTTAAAAAAAAAATTAGGGATCCTTAATAAAACTCCAATATTGTAACTCAAGGTGTAAAAAATAAAGAAAACCGAAGCAAAGCGAGGGCGGTTACTCGTTTGAATATAATTATAATTTGAAATGTTTAATTAAGCTCTTCAATTTGATACTCAACACGGCACATTTTATTTTATTGTCTTTAAGTCCCGTAGAGGATGCCATATTGATTTTTTCAATTTAGTGTGACGTATCCATCTCCCCGTTCCGAGCCGCAGAAAAAAAATCGTGACTACAATCTATCATGCCTGCATCAACAACGTAATTTATAGATTATTGTTTAAAATTTCAAGTAGTACTTGCATAAAAAACTATATAGTTACGTCCGCCGTCTAGTAATACAAAACGTTAATCTTTTCTCCATTGAAATTGGTTTTATGTATTATACGGTTTAGCAAAGTATTTTTAAATATCCAGATTTAACACAAAGACGTTTTACGCCAGCGAATAATTAGTTTTATACAAAAAGTGTTACAGAAAACCGTTAAATTATCTCGAAGTAAATATAAAGCCGGTATTACATACATCTATAATCCAGTTAGATTTACAAACATGTTTAATTGAATCAAACACTTGGGACCTGCGCCGCATACATTAAAGTTTAATAGCGCTCCACCCGCTGCTTTCGCGTTTTTCCGTGTTTTCCAGGATACTAAGTACGTTTATGTTATTTATTTATTTATTCATTCCAAAATATTACCACTAACATTACAGGCATGTCCTAATGCGTTAGTGTATTTCACATAAATTCAGACAACATTATAAATATTAATATGAATTAAAACTAGTACAATCATCATTACAAAATAAAACAAGTAAATATTAGTAAAATCATCATGTCACAGTTAGTAAATCATTCGTTAGCTATTCTACATTTGGTCTATCTGTGTGGTCAATTTCATGAAAATAAGTTCAGTAGTTTTTTCGTGAAAGAGTAACAAACATTGATCCTCGTAAACTTTCACATTTATAATATTAGGAGGATGTAATTGCAGCCAGGAGTCGATTAGGACATTGACCACATATCTTATCCATCCACGTGAAGCTATCCAAAATAATTGCTACTTTTTTATGGCGACAGTCGGCAAACGTCGTTGTCCATGGACATCAGCAACACTAAAGGCATCACTGTTGCGTTGCCGGCCAAGAAAGAGAGAAAAAAAGAAAGAAAGAACTGGCTCTCAAGCCCCCAGCACGAACGTATGGCGGCTGACTCATGCTCAAGGGTGGTACTTATGTAGCTGTCCAGGCGAACTTCATGGAGAAATAATAATAGTAATAAGGTATTAATTAACAATTAAAATCAATATTAATATTAATATATAATGTTGTTATTATTCATATTAATATTATAATGTTGTCTGAATTTATGTGAAATACACTAACGCATTAGGACATGCCTGTAATGTTAGTGGTAATATTTTGGAATGAATAAATAAATAAATTACCAATATAATCCCTCGAGGGACCCTACCACCCTTACTGTGGGCTGGATTTGGTCGCCTTTTACGACACCCATCCGTCGTGGGATTAGGGTTAGTATTCTAAGCCGCCCCAATACGGCTAAAACTACTTTTCAATTGCAAGTTTAAATTTGTAATTACTTAAAAATATTCTGTATTTAACGCTTCACAATTAAAAAAAGAAGTTGATACCATTAACTGATTAATTTCATAAACATATTATGTTACTACAGCTCATTAAGAGCTAATTAACTAACAAGCTATACATTAATAATATTGTATCGATTGTGGATTGCAGTTATTGTTTTTAACAAGTCATTGTTCATTAATGAGGTTTTTAAACATGGCAGATATCAATGTGTGTATATTGGCAGTTAGAAGTTAATCACATGCAAGTAATAAGTTTTTCCTGTATCATTAAGAAAAATTGTAAAATAAAATGTTTGTAAGGATTTTATGGGAATAAAAGGTCTTCACATTTTTCAAAACATATAACATATAACTTAATTTAGATTTTAAAGCGAACGCATCAGTGATGCCTTTCAGTTTGGTATAACTGATCGGTAATCGTTTGTTGGCAGTTTCCATTAAAAAATGTGACTAGTCTTACTAACGATAACAAAAATAGTGACTTTCGAAAAGCGTTTGTAACGAACCTACTTCGAATAAAACTTATTTCATTTCATTACATTTACTTAATGTTTATCGATACATTTTCATAGCATACAATACAAGTTTATGAATGTAAACCGCGCTTAAAGTTGAAATATCCGATGCTCTTAAAATCACTGTCGATGACATTTCGCGCTCGCTAAAAGTTTTTGCAAAGCGAAGTTTTTACCATCGGATTGGAATGCAGACATTCATTTCTTAACGATTGATCTCTAAGATATTATTGTGTTATGTACTTTAAATTGAAATACAAAGTCAGTATGAATCAGTTTAGGAATAATTAATAACATCGCACGGCTGCTTGGGAAAAAATCAACCAAGATTTGATTGGTTGAAGAATGGGTCCCGACTGTTAATCCTTCTATAGTGTAGTTGTTCAGTATTACTTTTAACAACATTCTTAACTACCGGGCTTGTTTTTTTCTGTTAATTTTTTTTACGCAGATGGGTTTTTTTTATTTTTTATAATATATTTTTTTTCAACTTTAATATCAACATTTGTTAATAGTATATCGGATACACATTTTTTTATTTTATATACGGTGTTCAAAACAAAATTCGATACAATTAGATATGATAAACAACATATTTAACATATTAATTGGACTATTGGATGAAAAGAGGATAAAAGGAGTTTAAACGTATATCGTATTTATAGGTGTTTTTCTATTAATATTGATGTACCTATAACAAACAGCTGACTAAAACACCTGCAGTTGAAAAGCTTGTGCAACCCATAGCTCTTGCAATCATGGTAGGTATACACATTTAGATGTAACGAATACGAGTGTATTATATTTGATACTTCTAGCCCAGTTTGTAATGCTAGTGACCCTGCGAGGGGTCTCTGGATCGATTCCAAACCGCGGATGCATGGTGACTTAAATGTTTCTTCTCGGGGTAATTTTATTTCTTAACATTCCTATGTATTTTTATTTTTAAAAGATGTGCTGAGGAGTTTCATTAGGCTTTCCTTCTCCTCCACGACA
Organism: Thymelicus lineola; assembly: GCA_963932265.1. Lineage (NCBI taxonomy): Eukaryota > Metazoa > Arthropoda > Insecta > Lepidoptera > Hesperiidae > Thymelicus > Thymelicus lineola. Next base: position 181,880 of record OZ010695.1, read on the forward strand.
GGGTACCTTTCCGAAAACCAAAAAATGATGTGCACAAGTGTATCAGTGATACCTATATGGATAGATTATTTAGAATTTTGAAGTGTGTGGCCCTTGCTACCCAGCATGGAATTTTGGTACCGGTGTGTGTGAGCGCTTATTTATTTTAAAAGTTGGCAGCATCTAGTTCCAAAACAATGTCTGAACTGAACTCATTCACTATGATAATGAAAGTAGTTTAATAGTACTATTGAATGAATGGGACGGACTTCTCCTGGCAGCACTCCAGAATATGGGGACGCGACGCTAGTGTAAGCTATTATTTCTTCGCTTTGTACGTAATAATTATCCTACTAATATTATAGTATAAATATGAAAATTTATATGTTTGTTATTCTGTCACTCAGAAGTACTCATGAAGTTTAGCATATAGACCATGAAATCTAGAATAAGATAGGTACAGGGTACTCATTATCCTAGAAAACGAGGGCAAAGCTGCGGACAGGCTGCTTATTATTTTAAAAGCATTGATTCTGATAACGGTATTTAGCAATCGATAAATTTTGATCCTTTGGAACCGTTTTATTTTCAGTATCACATAACCACTGTTGATCAATTAATATTTCCTTCATCGTGAATAGATGGCATGGTATTGAGAGAGCCATCCCATATTATTTATTTATTTAAACTTTACTGACCACAAAATCACGGTACAATTGGCGAGCTTATTGCTTAAATGCATTCTCTACCAGCTAAGCATTAGGCCAAACAGATATGCGCGATATGTGTATTAACTATTGTTGTTTGTTATATTATTCTTTGTTTCAAGATTTTATAATATAATATAATAGATTAGTTACCAGTACGAGGCTGTAGAAATGAGACATACATCAGCATTCAAAATTCAATACCATCTCTATTTCTGTTACGTACAAAAAACTTGCACCGACCTGCGCTGACGCATGGCGCCAATACTCCGTTACTACTACACACTCACACACCCATCCGGAACTTCTGGTTGGCTGATTGTTAATTCCTTGCACACATAGATGTCACTTCAAAACTAAGACAGTTGTTGCTTGTACGGAAATAGGGATGTTATTGCGTTGGAGTTTAAGTCGATGTTACTCTGGATTTTCAAAAGAATGTAACATGTTTATAGAATAAGAATGTCGTAACTGCCATGACGAGTAGAGCTGATTTTGCCCGAAAGCATTTTGTTTGGTATCGATCGCTCAAAGCCGCGGCCTTGTGAACTACGTGACTAACGATTGTGTATCGGTGACTCGGTTTCTCATTCAAGTGTGATGTGTAGATTATATAAATCTTTGTTTCGCGTATCGATGTTTTCGATCTGATTCTTGATTTAGGTATTGCTATTGTAATGTTGTCACATTGCGCTGTGAGTGCTGTGACCTCGCATGCTGCAATGTTTTGTAGTCTTTACTTACATTTTACTTACATTACATTACGCTTACTCACATTCTCCGCCAGTATTCTCATCACTAAAAATACAATCCAATCTAATCCTCACACAGATTAGATCGTACTCTTATACATATAATTCTCATTGGGACCGAGAACTAAGCACAAAAAATTCATTAACTTTACTTAACGCCTTAATTCGTTGATTATGGTCACGCTGGATTCGAATAATTTTTTTAAGACTACCTATGCCTTTTGTTAACTATAGAGAATATATTTGTATTTAATGCTATTGCTATTGGAATTTGCGTCATTTAATATACCAAGAATGTTGTATTTGAGATAAGTTATTATAGGCATAGCTGCGAACGTTCATTAACATCATTATGTTAACTGCATAATTCTGTATGATAACACTCACATTTTTACTGCAGTAAACTTCAGGTACATTCGATAGCGTGTCACTTTCCTGTTCCATATTGTGTCCATAACGTGTATACGCCATTTATAACCTAATAAATATTATCATTTTATTTTAAATCTTGTGACTTGTGTGTTTAAATGTTGTGTATATGTATACTTATATACTTCATATAGTAGGTATAACAATAAACAAAGTATGTTTACCAAATTTCCATACTGATGGAAAATATACGCACATTAGTCATTATATCAATCGCCCTATTGAAACTTTATATCAATACGTTAACAGTATTGTGAGGATGATTTGTTATCGTATTGTATCGAACAGTACACACTCATTGATATTAAATTAATGATACATTCGCAATGTCGACCGCGCCATATAGAGCTTATCGATTCTTTTTATCGGATACGCGTTGTACATCACTAAATTGTGCTTATTCATTAATGTGTTTGTATAGCACGTTTGCTTATTCTATTGCCGATTTTATTATTATGAGAAGAAATCAGCAAAACAAGAGTAATAGCTATAATTAAAAATTCAAAAGCCCGCCTGCTTTTGAAAAAGCTATCATGATTCATGATATAACTTTTTGAAATCCTTATGGTGAGTTCTTTAATCTGATACCTATATTGCATTATTCGATTTATTTTTAGTTTTTGATACTTCAAACAACGGCATTTCACAGCCACCATATTTTTTTTTATTTCACTTATCTAAGAACACTTATCAAGAATAATCTAATGATATCTTTCCGCTCAGCGGTTTGGAAGATATGAGGTAATAAATAATATTACATGCATACATTCATACATACATACATACATACATACATGCATACATACATACATACAAGATACGCGCGAAAAACATAACCCTTCCTGGCAGTCGGATAAAAAGAACATGAAATCATTCGAACACATTAACAACTCTTGTACTATTTTTTATCAATAGAGTTAAAACCTGTAACTGTGTCAAGTTACAAATAATATACATATGTAATATGTAATTTACTTAAAGTGTAACTAATTACACTAAATCAAAATAATACCAATACAATCCCTCCGAGGGGTGGCCTCCAGTGGGCCCGATTTAGTCGCCTCTTACGACACCCATTCGGCATGGGATTTTGGGGTTAGTATTCTAAGCCGCCCCAATACGGCTACATTAAATTTTCGTGGTTATTGTTACAAGTTATTGTTGTTGAGGTAATTTCAAATTGATGCGTTTAAAGGTTGTGTGTGAAAACAGGTTGTGTAAAATTTAATTAATAATTTATCACATCCAAAAAAAAGTTACATATTCTGTGGTTACATGTTTGCCCAGTTATTGGTAATGACAACGCCCCAACTCAGAGTCACTAACGGTTACTTAAATCACTCCTTAGTACATAATTTGTACGCTGATTCTTTACTAAGGAGCGATTAAAAAAAGCGAAAGTTAGTTAGAGTACTCTGGTTGGGACATTAGTTATGACTATTATGAGTAGCTACTTTGGAACCTTCTTTCCTAATAAACCCAGATAAAACAATATTCATAGAACAGAAAACGCTGACGCAACATGACGTCATGTCAATGTGTATGATACGATCGGCCGAATACGGAAATTGTGTGATAACAATCTTGTTTTCGTAATTTAAGTATGAAACAGAGAATTGCTTTAATTTAGAAATACATTTTAAATCCAACCATATTGTACTTAAAAAATCGAATGGATAGCGTAATATGCTTAAAATACAGTGTTGCCAATTTAGCCCTTTCGGGGCTAGATCTAGCCCTTTTTATGGGTTTTCAGCCCCTCAAATAATTTTTTAGCACCTAGCCCAATTTCTAGCCCCAAAATCATTTTCCGCCATCTTGAAAAACAAAGGGATAAATTCAAGTTTTCCACGCACTTTTTGATGCAATCCATCGAAAAAACGATAAAACGTAGTGAAAGATATCAAAAAATTGGTTGTCTGTAAAGTCGGTTTACGGACAATGGTTTTACGTGATAACGTCTATTTCGTAGAAGAATAATTTATGATATTTCGCACATTAGGAACGGGAAATAGAATGAAAATTACAATTTTACATATTAAATTACAGATATATATTTCGTTTTATTATTATTCAGCGTATCTCTTTCTCGATACTTTGCGCGCGTTGTGGCTCGTGACGTGAGCAGGCCCGTTACCACGTTTTCGAGAATGCCTTCCAAGCGGACCGATTACGCTTGAGTGGGAGAGAGACGGCCGGTCTAGCGTGCCTCTCTTTCTAATGCTGCGCGCGCTTCCGTGACGTGAGCGGCCGTTCGAGCGGCTCATCGTCTTTATAAACGTTATCACGTCAAAAATTACCATTATCATACTTGTAGAGCGTCTGACGACCTTTTTTTTTTTTCGCCCTCACCTCTGATAATTAAGCAATAGCCCCTATTTTCAATGTATTGGACGAATCTAGCCCTTTTTTGAACTGTGTTTAGGCCGAAAACCTGATACCGAGTTGGCAACACTGTTAAAATATTGTGTCTATAAACTCTACTCTCTATTTTAATAGAAGATTTCTTTTTAGGGTTCTGAAGTAAAATCGGAACCCTTATAGTTTCGTCATGTCCGTCCGACGTCCGTCTGTTCGAGGCATAGCACCGAGACCCTTAGTGCTAAAAAGCTGTAGTTTGGCATGGATATACATAATTATAAAAACTCCAAAATCGTTTTTTTTTCAGGGTACCTCCCCTACAGGTAACGTTAAAAAGGTATTTCAAAAGTATTATTGGCTTCTTAAAACCATTTTTGGATTGGCTTCGTTTGCGAAATATTTGGCTTCAAAGTGCTAATTTTGGTTTCAGTCAAGTGTTCCTCCTGTCGGCTAAACGGTTGGAAGTGAAAATATCTCAAAAATATTTTATATGATGAATTTACAAGGAAAACCATCATAGCTACATAGCCATGCTTGCATAAGCAAAAGTAGTTAATGAGTAATAGTCGATAGACTAACTACTTCGGAACCCTAGATTGCGCGTGGCCTGACATTTTTTATTGTAGTAAGAACTCCATGTGATGTGGATTTAATTAAAACTTGCTTATTTGTAAGCATAGCCACAGGGAAGCAAAACAAAGCCTCAAAAAGTTTTTGAGTTTTATTTATGCAAAAAGTGAAAAAAAAACTCCGGGAATTTTTGTCACTGATTAATAGTCGCTGAAAACACTTTCTACTACATACTTCTGTTTATAAATCTGAAAATTTATGTCCAAGCAGTCTTGTAAAATATCCATCCACCTAACAAGAGCCCTTCATTACAGGAATACCTTTTCCCTAAATTCCCAAATTCTCCCGTAGATTGAATAATTGTATCGAAATTGGATAACAAGGCATCTGTTTAGTTAGTGCTTCCCGTTCAGACAGGCGAAGAATTCAAAACGAGTACATTCGTTCGCTGCGGGCTCGCCCTGGCATATTTATTGCCCAGATAAAGTATTGTATTGGATATTTAACGATGTTCCCGGCCTTAGGGGTGACTCACACCTATCACTTTCATACCTGGATTAGAAATAAAGTTATAATTCGTGAATCTTGACATTGGATTGGATCTGTCCGCCTGAAGCTGTAGAGGCAAATAGTGCTAACGGCAACTGTCCATTCGAAAAAAAATTACGCCACAGACGTCTATATCCGTCAGTTTTAGGGCGTAGTCGGCTAGGTTGCTAGCTAACATGCTCTTGTTTTTTTAAACACACAAACTTCTGAATGTCACAAAAATTGTATTTTTTTGGACACACAAACATTTAAATGTCTATCCCGATAAGAACTTTACGTGGCGTATCCTTTAAAATCAAATCAATTTATTGTGGAATATAGGTACACTATTGTGGAATATAGGAATATAGGTAATATAGGTTTCAATTGTCAGGTATTTTCAATAATACTCATGACTTGATAACAAAATTTTTTCATTAAGCCTCAGGAATCAAATTGCTAGCGCTAGCTTCGCAGGCAGAGTCACTAAGTTTTGGGTTATCTATTATTCTAACCTACTTATTTACATTAATATTTCATATTTAAAGAAAGAAAGAAAGAAAATATACAAGAAGATACAACACTTAGATGTTATATACTAGGTGAAAAGGGTTCACGCTCAGCACAATGGTCGCGAAAAAACCACGGCCGCTGGTTTTCAGAGTGACCCTCAAATTGTGCAGTTCGGATGATTGAAGGTAATACACATAACATAACAATATATCTGACTCACTAATAAAATATCTGAGCAATGCCAATAATAAGATATGAAATATATTCTACCCGTATGATGCTGCCCTATAAACATCATTAATTTCTTTCATTCGGTTCCCTATACCTTAATAAGATTACTTAATAATGCCTTCTGTCAGTACAGATCCGTCGGTAGTCGGTACTAACGAACATCTATGTGTATAAAGACGTACATTTGTATCCTCCTAGTTATTTCCTTACTAATGACGGAGTTAACCTCATTACGAATTTTGTATCTTTCTTCCACTGATCAACAAATAAGGTAGATCGCCATGTATTTGACTGAAGAAGAAAAATAACGCCGTTTTTGTTTTTATATCCGAAAGTTACTGGCAGAAAACAGCATGGTTTTTGACGTGGATGGGCGTGGTAGCTTGTAAATACAGGGATTACGTAATCCAGCACGGTAGTTTTCTTCCTCAGTCAAATACAAGGCGGTGTCTTATCTACCTTATTTATTGATCTGTGCTTTCTCCTATATAAAACTAGTAATCCGCCCTCGTTTCGCTTAGGGAAGCATGAGGTTTTGTTTATGAATAGTAACAACTAAATACAAATTCGTTTTTATCAGGTGTTTCTTAAATCCTTGATTATCTTAAATATTGCACTGATTAATAAATTACCGTGGTATAAACTAAATGAAAATCGGAAAAGAAGCTACTGAGATTTATGTCTTACATTATTATACAAACGTACATACGGTACATACATAGTATGAGTGGAACGTATATTATGTGGAATTTTATTGGAAGTTGTAAAAAATTATGCAAAAATTACGGATCTTAGAGATCCTACGTTCTTTATGTTGCGTAAATAATAGACTATGGTCTAATTCTCACTTATTTTAACAAGAGGAGCAAACATCCCTCCAGTAGTGATAAATTGCAGGTCTTATTTCAAATCAGTAATATAATATTCCTTATCATTTGGTTCTGTCAATAGTTTTTGGGAGAAAATAGGTAAGATATTATAGTTTGTTATGAAATGATATAGTGATTATAGTGTGCATTACTAACTGCTTCTCTATGTAAACTATAACTGATTTCATTCAGGTTAAACTAAATATAATTATGTGAGTTTTATATGAAAATCCCTTCGAGCTGGAAATAAATAGTGGCATCTGCAACCGAGGCAATCCCGACTCTTCAACTTCGCTTGCGGGGCACGCGCGAGGCTTCAGCCCCCATCTACCCGGATCACTTTTAAAGCACCGCTCCGTGCCGCGAGGAAGGTAATGTAGGTTGCGGGTAGTTCTGTAGGTAGTTCTATGTTCTGTAGGTAGTAGAGATACATGGGTGCATATAATAGTACCTTGTCTGCTTACAGCGGGTCTATTATGAACTTTTAAACCATTCGTGTACCAGGCAAATCATTTATCAGGCTTTGAACGACGTATGATTGGCTAAATGGTGTCACGTGACCGCTTTGGTAATACGAATTTGAGGTTTACTGGAACATGGCTGGAATTAAGAGTTCATAATGCAGGCCATACACGATCAAGTATACTTGTCAAGTTTGCAGCAGACTTGACGCGGCATCCAGTAAACTTGACGGTGTATGGCCACGGTATAGCTATCTGGCCATGTAGCTATCTCAAACTGGATGTCGCATCAAGTCAAACTGCAAACTTGACAAGTACCTACACTTGATCGTGCATGGCTAGCTTAATAGACCGCCTGTTGACATATAATAATTATGTAGATACGTCTGGAAGTAAAAGTTCACCGCTCCATGCCGTTCGGAAGGTAATGCGGGTAGCATGTATAAATAGTTCTTTAGGAGTATGTGATGTAGGTATACACGGGAGCATAGTACGTAGGTAATAACTGATTGGTACAGGCGCATAGAACAGCGGCCTGTGCATTTATTTGCAGTTGGCATAATATTGGAAGCTAAGGTTCTATTTATACGCGTATCACCCAGTTCAGCCATCGAGACCTGAAAAGGAAAAGGTTTACAAATTAGCAAAATTACCAATTAATAAATACATTTGCTCATGTTTACGAATTGTTACAATACTAAAATGTAGACAACTTGACAACCGTAGTTTAGTTGGGAAGATCGGGAATATGTCTTATGAGGCGATTTTAGAGTTTTTTGAGTGAGGACCAACAAAAAAAAGTTTAACTTGAAAGAAACGGCGGATACAACTAAGCATAATATGATTAGAAATAAGTTCTCGGTCCATGACGGTCTCAGCATTGATCATCTATACCTAATATGCGGGATCACACTTGCCGAGAGTCTTAGCCATGCTGGCTCACATAAGGTTGATTTTGAGCAAAGATAATTGCAATACCTTCTTCACGACACCAATAATATATGTTGCTCTATTTTCTACATCAACTCAGAGAAAGTAAATTAGCAATTGATTTACCATCACCTGTCGATCCACCTGACCTCCATACACTGACATCCAGGTCAAATCGTCTGAATCGAGTCGGAAAGCCATTCATCCCAATAAACGAAGACCATTCGAATCCTCCGCAATGATTTACAGAACTCGCCTTATTAATGGAGATTTACGTTCGTTCCGCTTGCTGCGGTAAAATATTTAACTCAGAGCTACTGTTTGAAAGGAACTGGATTGAGAGCTTATATTTTTGTAATTCACTGGCTTTAAATTGGCTTTTTAAGGCCGTGCGCTTAGGACATTAAAGTGTTTTGAATAAAATGTTGATGTTGTATTATGCTTAATGCATTCAAATGAGTGAATGAATAACTTGATGGTACCTTGGATAACTTTTAGCCCTGGAGCGCATTGATGAACATTTAGATGCGATGGTCGTCGACGTCCATGGAACTTTTGGAAAACAACCCCCTTTGGCCACAGCTCCTCCTTCAGAAAAACCGACAGGATCTCGGTTGGAACACTCACAACAAAAGAGTTCAAGTTCACTGCATTGCGCGGGTCCAACTTCTCAATTAGCACCCGGTACTTGGTCTTCTTCTTCAAATACTCCACGACTTCAGAGACCTCCGTGGTGTAATGAAGACGACAGACGTAGATGTAGGTCGCTGCGACGGCAGGACGCTGGAGATGGTTGTGTCCTATCACTCGGTGCAGTGCTAAATTATACATAGTATAGGGTAAACATTAACTTTTTTCATTTTTACCAACCTCATTACATAACAAATGAAATAACTATATTGATGGGCTTATTACTAACTTAATTAACGACGAAATCAAACCTCATCGAATTTCAAACGTATGGAACAGTAAAGTAATCAACTTAGCTAGATAATGTTATCAAAATGAGTCCTTCATTTATGACCTGATTCGTATTTCGCTATTTCCGTACTTATCAGAAAATTACTTGGACATCGGTAGCCACTTAAGGTTGATATATGTGGGATCCATGAATATTTAACATCAGAGGAGGCTCGGTGAGGGGTGGTAAGGGTCGTTTATTAAGGCTTCATACCTATACATTACATCTAGTTTATATTCTGCGTTGAGGCGGTTTTATTACTTTTTAACTATATTTCTTTCAACGTTCGGGATTTTCAGCGACTTTTATGGCTTAAGTTATTCTTGGCTGCTGCTCATTAATCGCTCACGGATTTCCAAACAAGGTGAATTGGTCCATCATATTGGTGGAGTGTTCAAAGGCTTTTGAACTGACTTCAAAAAATTCTTCGTTTATTTTTCTCTGTCGTAAATCAAAATGATATAGAATATTACGTTTTTATTTGAAAGAATATACCAGGTAAGTCCTGCAGTGTTTGTACTACTATTCTAGTTCTGGTAGAAATTATCTCAGGTACAAGTGTATTAAACTTAGGGTATTGAACTGAGTTATTAAAGTGACAAAAGTATTACTTCTTACACTTCCTATATAACTTTTTTGCCGTACAGGGGCGGCTTAGAATACTATCCCCAATCCCACGCTGGATGGGTGCGACTAAATCCGACCCGCTGGTGGTAGGGCCCCTCGGAGGAATTATACTGGTAATATTGATTTTAATTGTTAATTAATACCATTATTACTATTATTATTTCTCCATGGAGTTTGGTTTGCCTAGATAGCTACCACCCTTAAGTACCAAACGACTCGTGTTCCGGCTGGGGGCTTGAGAGCCAGTTCTTTCTTTCCTTTTCTTCTCTCTTTCTTGGTTGCTGATGTTCATGAGAGACGATTGATAGCCACTCCGATGACATCCGGTGGATCCTCAGCTTGTTTGCCGGCTATTTCCAAAAAAAACTCTCAAAGCTTGTGACAACGTTTCAAGGTTACATTGTATTATACAGGTACAAGTACTACAAATAATACAATGTAAGTACCTACTCTGTAAAAATAGGAATGGCAGCTCATTGTTTAGCGTGCGGTCCGGCGGCATCGCTTATTACATTGTTCCCTGAGGGCTTAGATGACATTTCGGTTACGATGACGAAATCCTCTCGATGACGGAGTTCTAGCGATGACGAAATTAGAAAACGTCAGTGCATTTCATAAATAATGCAGCTGGTGAATTACGTTATTCCCATAATATACTAATTAAAGTTTTTTGAAATTTGTCATTGTTAGCGTTCATCCTTTATCGACTGGATGAAACGTGTTACAAAAATCTGTACACCTGTATAATTCAATGTTTGTAATCATTTCTGGAGTCTAAAAATCTGCATAAAGCTTTGACCTCTCCTCGCGAGACTCGAGTCCAGTAGTGCGAAAGTATGTAACTTGATCAACAACCCTCAAGATTTTGAGTGATTAACAAACCTTATATAGCGAGTAAGAGTACAAGCTTGATGCGTATACGGAAACGCTCATATCCCTTCAGCTCATAACCTAACCTAACCCTTAATTGAACACAGTGTAAGCACCGACGAAGTACTGTTACTTTTTCCTTTTGTTGGCCCTACAATAGATCGCCAACCTCATTGTAACGCGATCCGAGCGCCGACATCCCGTAACCTGAGATAACGCTCACGAGAACAAGTCGGGACATGTCGGAACATGTTTCAATATCATTAATTACCTATTTCTGTTGGAACTGTTATCGCTGGTTCTTCCTAGAAATTATGGCGCGTGACGGTAGCTTAGTTAATCCTATTTTTGAGATAAATGCGTAGTACGTAGTGAAGTCTGACATCCTTGCAGTAAAGCAACGCATTTTCAGGTTCGGTCATAAAGCACAGATCACAACACAACTCAGTCAATAACATAACAACATGACACCATGTGTCATGTGTTTATTAATATCAAATTGTACTCCTCTATGCGTACTCCCCGTGTTCTTTCAAAGTTTTCTATTGGATGCTTTCAGTGGTCACATACTCATAAAACTATGCAGATCGCTCGCTGCTCACCAAATTAACATACTCATAATATTCCTCGCCATAACATTACAATATGACCTACATATTCATAATTCTGTACTCCATTATGACATTCGTGATTCAGTATGACTTTATTATAACATAAAATCTCCACTGTCCTTCCAAGTTAGGAGGCTATTACGTTTACAAGTTAGTCCCGTATAATATATGCGCGTCAAAATTCGCGAATAAAAGTCGAGATAACTTGTGCGTTCTAACGGAAGGGTAGATAAGCCGCGTTTGTGGACTTTGTAATGCTCGTGTGGAAGGAAAAGTTTGGAGTTAATGATAATTTGGGTACGTTTGATTGATGAACTCTTACACTTTAATGCTTTACGCTGTGCAGCTGTCAAGCAATGTGTTGTCCATACGGTCAGTGGATAAGTAGTCAACAATATTATTGTACTTCCTACTAATATACATGTGAAAGATTGTGAGGATATATAACGCTTCACACTCATAGCCCCACACTAGGATTCCCTGTGTCGTGGGTGCCATGGACAACACACAAGACAAGGACATTCACACCCAGACCGAGAACAGAAATTCAAACTCATCATTCAAATTTCCGCCTCGCTGGGAATCGAACCCAGGACCCTTGGCGCGGCGATCCGGCATGGTAACCATTGCGCCACACGGGTCGTCATATGAATGTTTGTTACTTTTTTACGTAAAAACTACCGAATGGATTTTCATGAAATTTCGCACACAGATAGACTACGATCACAGGGTACAGGGTACAGGGTACTTATTAATGAAAACGCAGGTAAAGCCTCGGGCAGAACGCTAGTTACAAATAAAGTTGACGATGTGAAAAATAATTGCGGTTATAGTTTTTGCAACTGGTATAGGCAACGTCTTTATACCGCTTTACAGCAAACGTTTACAATAAACTACTCTAAGTTAATCTTTTAAGTAAGATAAATTGTTGAACGAATGCCAACCTCTAGTCGCTATGTTTAATAATTCCATGACGATACTCTCACACCTTGATATCCTATGTTCCTGAGGGATATGGTTATGGTTGGTATGGCATATAGTAAGCCAATGAAATGCTGGTATGAGAACCTCGAAGCAGTCGAGGTCAAAGGACTAAGCCTCAGGCTATGAAACAGAATTACAAATCCCATGAAGTTCTCAGGGTTAGGATAGGTTGGTCTATAAATACGTTTTGATTGCGTGTCGAAGATATTTGCTGGCTATTATAATACGAGAAGAGCTCTTAAAGTCATGTAGTTAATAGGTTATTTAAATTATTACGGCGTTTATTATACGGTGATGTAGACGTAATTTAGATGCATTTCATTCCAGATAGAGAGAATTATGTTCTCAAGTAAGATTATGTTTAGCGTTTCAGGTATTGTCTGTAGCGTGGCTGTATTTCAGTTCAATAGTTTGTAATTTTGAATCCCATTGCAATTCAGATTTATAATGAGAAGAACCTATGTTCTATTGTACCTTTTAAAGGAATTTACGGTCCAGAGACACACCAATAACAAAAGGTCTTACTTCCGTAATTTAAGATACATTGTTAGCAAATGTAATGGTTTTAGGTTAATCTTTTGTAAAAGTGAATAATAGTCATGTTATTCACTTTGTCGCAAATGTTCAGTAACCGCAGGTGATTTCAAAGTTGTTTATAATTTTAGTTTTAAAGCGTAAGTTGTATTGAAAATCAACTGCACATGACTATGGGATGGTGAAAATGGAGGGAAAATGTGGCGACGAGAAAGTCTTAATAAAATGATATTTGACAGGTAGATACTAATGATAGAGGCGTTAAATTGTTAACATTATCTGTAGTTCGTTTTAAGTAATCATGAGTTGACATTCGTTATTCCAGTTCGTATGAAATATACCAACTAATAAGGTCAAACCGAGATGATAAATATCTAGCCTGGAACTAAAGTTGGTAGCTAGTTATAAATATATTTACTCAATGTTGTAGTCATTTGCTGAGGAGTTTATTTCGCAATTTCTTTTCCTCCATAGCAAAGCAACATTCCGAAAAGATGGTTGGCCAAAAAAATGACGTTCATATGTGTATCAGTGATACCCATGTTATTAAATTATTTTGATTTTTAAAACATTGGTTTGTTTTAAACTTTGGAGAATTCGCAAACCCGTTCCACGCTCGTACGGCTATGGCCACCATACCGTTCGATTTCGAGAACCTTTCTTTCCCTTATCGCCGTCCGTTTAACTCCGCTGTAACCTACATTCCTGGACCAGTTTCCCTTGAACTTTGCCACAGTCGAATGCTATTGGTTTTGCAGTAGTAATTGAATAATTGTGATATTTCGCTCACCATGCCCTGTGGGGTCTGCGTACTAATTTACTGCATCGCAGCACGAGTAATTTTAATAGATTTCCCATAAAGGTTGGGAATTGTGATAATATCAATTCGTGTTTACAATGTAGTTTAATGTCGATAATTATTGAGTTAATTTATGTTTATTATGAAGTGAATTACAGGTTTGTGTTTTAAACTATGTATTGTTATAGGAAGTTTTGTTGATATGACAACCAATTTCTGTAATCGAGTTTCAACTCGATTCAAATTGGTCCGAATTTTTTTTTTGTATTAAATTTTTTACGGTCAGTATTAATATTATAATTCAGATCTGGGTGTCGTAACACTTACTTCACTTAGTTTAAACATCTTTGTAAAACTTATAATTTATAACACGGACTTAACGCCCGTGTTTATTAAGTTAGCTAAGCGATTTCGTTTGCACTTATATTTCTTTTTTGCTTAAATAAAGACTAACAGGTGACTGGTGTATGTAAAGATTTATTTAAATTGTAGGTAAGTGTTTTATTTAAAAACTTGACCGGTAACAATTGACAGATAATTGACAGCCGAGGTTTATTATCCTCTATACTCCATGATAATGAAATATTAAAAATTTAATTGTAATTGAATAAGTTTAAAATCGTGTTACAAATGCGTAGTAAGTATAACAAGACTGATCTAAAACGAACGCATTAAACATAATTATTTATTTTTAAAATGAGCAAAGGCCTCATTCGTCATGCAATACAAGCGCCTAGATCGAATGCTTGGTGATAATGAATGAGTCAATGACACCGGACTGTAACGACCAACTATATTTACCGGTCCACACCACCACAGAGCATTCTATTACAATGCAGCAAGGTGCAATATCGCTTAATTTTTATTCTACGCCCTGTAAACAAAGTGACTATAGCTGTCCATTCAATGATCAAGTTACTGCACGAACTCTATACCTCATTGTTGACATGAGACGTCCTACATCTCGCTCCCACCTGAGTATATTTTTTCTGTCCCGCTCAGGTGTCAGCTTTACGTATGCAAGGTGCTTGAGTGGTATGCTAATCCACCAGTTGAGTGGAAAATCGCTGATGGTTATTCGATGATATTGCGAATTTTAATACTGTTTTTGATGTTACTTTGCTGAATGTATGTCAATATGTCAACAAGTGAACTTCTTTTCACTGAATTTTAAATGCCAAAGTTTTGTGGCTATTAAAATAGCTCATTTTGGTTTTCTGGGATCGAAACTGAAACTGGGAGCGATATTTTTTTATGTAAATGAATAAGCAGATGGATTATCTCATGGTAAGTGGCCACCATTGACGACGTGACGCCAAAATCACCGATACATTGGATATTGTTAAATTTGTTGATACAAGGTCATGGAATGACGCCTACATTCTTTAAAGCACTGCTCTAATACGAGATGGACTTTAATCTTTGTTTTACGTATATCTGTGTCTCATTAAGTCTTGAAAAGTCACGTGCTCATTTTTCCGCGTAATGTAATTCCCATACATTTTGAAGGCAGCGTTTGGTGTGAGCATTTACAGAAAACAGTTTCGTCTATAGGTCCAGGACAAATCAGACTGACGCCAAATTATTACAAGTGATGGAGCTTATTTAAATGGATGGCTATGTGGACGAAAGTTTTTAATCATATACAACCAGGACACTAGTTTTCGTTCGTAGTAAAGTTCGTTTTAATTAGTAAATCTCCACAACCAATGAAATTCTCATCCTGATTTCGAGAATCACTGTTGTTTTGTTCCACTGGTCACCATTTTTGTCCATTGAAGCATCGCCACAAAGAATTGTAAAGAGCTCCGTTTCAAACGAGCAATGTTTTTCTTCTTTTAGGTTTGTTTAGATTACGACCAATTGCTTAACAGGATGTGGATGCACCTTTGCCCAGTCAGTGCATACCGCAGGTGATTTATGAATGCGGCTTTGTGAAGGGTCATGCGGGAGATTTGATGTCGAGTGGATCATCTTTTTATATACTGTAATGAATAGCTTAATAAAGATGCGGTCAATTAGAGACATGCGGCAGCGTGTCCTACCAAGTGAGACTAACAGCTATGTATAAAACGCACTTAGACTTGGACTTTGCTCAAATAACAGTCAAATGTACCTCATAGATTACATGATTAACACTTTGTTAATGCGAAAAAATTAAAAAAAGTCATTTAATACGGTTAACGTAAAGGTTGATTTAGGACCATTATTTTTGTTCGGGTAATTTTAAGTCTGAGACCCTATTACCATAACAGCGCTAAAATTGCGATTAGTACTAACTACCTTATTCCTATGAATACTGGCATGATTGAAATATTATTATCGTCTCAACTAAACTACAAAATTCCTTGGATCATAAATAGTTATTTCTACTCATCAAACATTGTGCTATTGGATCAATGCAAAAAGATGAATAAAAATTTAATAAAACTTATTATTTTTATAAGTTTTTTACTGACAGCTGAGACTCAGTTGAAACTAATGCTACCATCATAATCAGCGCCAACCAAGCGCTTGAGTATTTTAATTCATTATTATCATTGCAAATTACAATGGAGAATAAAAAGCGGCGTGCTCTCGATCCGTCCTCATTAAGGCATCAGGAGAGATTAAAGCGCACAACTATCCAACGAGTACCGTTCGCAAAACAATTCTCGTACGTCGGTAGTGGTGTTCCGTGAGACCCCATAGTGGAATTTTCGCTCTCTGCACCCCATTGTTGCTAATGCCGAGCCCCGGCGCTTATGTTCTCTCGTACGTGAGCAAATTAAAACTTTTGAAGGGGAGCGAGCTGGTTGGAAGAGAGTTCTGCGCAAATACTGAATATGGACTTGAAATAAAAATTGCTAGAAGTGCTCACGCGTATAACCTTGAACAGTAGCAAATATTTTGGGGTATTCCATGAGATTCGTAGTATTTTTGGTGTTTTAATTCAAGGTCTATTCTTTCTCGATGTTTTTCAATATTCATTTCATTAGCTCTTGATTGTAGGTTGTAAGTTGGAAAACCCCACGGCCACGGCCTGCCAAACGAGAAGGTGTCTGATGGTAATTGGTTATTGCTTACTGCCACCCATGGATATCCATAACACTACATTTCCAATGAGTTGGCAGCTAACGTGGATAGAGGATTTCCTTATCACTTAATTTTATACCGTACAAAATAATATCGTCTGCGTTAAAGTACCTTTCTAGATGTTATTGTTCTCAGGGTGGGGAATCCAATTCGACGGATTGTAGCGTGAGGCGTGCAATCGTGGTATTGTTGGATCCAAATAAAAAGTCTTTCGGCAATTCACTCGCTGGAAGGAACATTGTGCGAAATAAATTTTGCGCGTCGGTTATTTTTGTGATATCAGATATGATTAAAATAAACTTGACAAGTGCGAGATAAACTCGTTTGGAGAGAGTTCCATACTTTGATTATGTATTTACTGTTATTTTTCTATTTTATTAAAGTGAAACTTTTATTACATCGTCTCAAACTTTTTTATTTTTGCTGTTTTTTAGGTTTGTTCATTTATGTTTACTTGTATTATTTAAGTAAATATTTACTCTCCGTATTTTTTTTAAAATTGAATAATTTTAAAACTATCCATTATAGAACTATAACAAAAATATATTTGAGATCCTTACAACAAGCCCTTTCATTTGACATACCACACGATATGGTTTGCAAAGCAGTATTTGTTTATACAATTTGATTTCGTTAATTTTTTTTGCAATATTCAGTTATTTTCTATACCTATATAATATACCTTCGTCCTTGGGTTACAAAAAAATACATGAGCACAAAATTTCAAATCATTTGGTCCAGTAGTTTCGGAGTAAATTGGCTGTGAATGGCGGTCGCCCAAACGCACGAGTGAGGGTTCCGTTTTTCGATTTTTCATACGAAACCCTAAAAATGAAAAAAATTCGAACGATGAAATTCAGTTGATATTAATAAAGGCTAATTAATAATAACAATGCTTTAAAGGCAAAATATTCTGATATCCGATATAGAGCTATTGAATCACAAAGTCGACGCCTCTAGGTATATTTAATAAATGAGATAGTGCATCCGTGTTGATATATTTTCAAAGGACGAGGGACCGTAATAGGATACCGCTTCGCCATCAAACTAACTACTTTGAAATAGTTCGTTAACGAGCCTGTCATATACTGGTGGTAATTCGGTGGGCTTGTGCTGCTTGTACGTGAGCGAATTAAAACTTCGAAGCCAGATACATTTTATTGGCAGGGGAAATATGTTTGTTTTACTTTGTTTTATGTCAGTAGCTCATACGTACTCTTTAATGGTCGTTGGTTACTAAAAACCATGTTCAGGTGTCAAGTAGAGGGGATTCCGCATGTTAACTTAGTTACTTTCATTATTTCTTTCTTTGTTTCTTTCTTCCTTAGATCTGGTGGTGCATAATCTTCATCGGGTGATACTCTTAAAAAATCTTATTCACAGAGATCGTTTTCCTTATTTCCTTGTCTAAAAATATTTTCTTTGTGACCTGCGCCAAGGAAATAGTTTTCAGTTTGTACCCACAATGAGTATTTTCAATAGGATTTTTCTTTCCTAGAAGTACCCTAATCCCATTGAAGTGAAACTTTAAGCCTAAACAATGTTGACGGTGAATAATTGGATTGTGTTACTACTTTGTATTGTATTAAACATTTGGCCCCATTATATGCAGTTTATAACAAGATAGTTTAAAAAACTAAAAGCACGCTATTATCATAGTCACCTTCCTTCATCATCAGACCCTGGATATCATCTTAGACCAGATTGACGAGCCTAAACTCTTATCCAGTTTACGTCATTTTTAATCAGTCGTCGTCATTGGGTTGGGTCATTTCATACCAGAAAAAGAAAGGAAGAAATCCTTACATTTCATGTTAGAGTTACTTTCTAGCTCCATCATCAGACTAGTTTATGTTTTTAATATATTGCATTGTTATCTGATTTACTAATACTTAGGAAATTTCAGGGAAAAATACAAATGCATTTGCAATTACACTCGGGTGAAACTAAATAATGTTTTCTTAAAGATTTGTAGACATCAAAAGCATCGAGAATTTCTTAGCGGTTGGCGGGTCTCGTGAAAGTACGAGTTCTTACAATATAGACTCGTCTATACCATACTGTGAGCGTCTCGCATTACAACAAACATAGAGTAATTTATATGCTAATAAAATCATAGCTATGTTAATCTTATACGCCATAATGTATCCATACTAATTTCTCGTCTTGAGAGAAATTTGGTTATTATAATTTGAGTAGGAGGTAGGGGACAGTTTATTTGAATTTGAAAATATCAAATACGTGAAATGCTCAACATTGTATTATCATTTATTCATTTACAGATAGCAGTTTCCAAAATATTCTAGTGAACTTTGTTTAACAATGTCTTGAGTTTATTGTCTTATTTTTGCTGGCTGATTACTTTTAGAAGGCCATGTTCCATCTTGAACGTCCATGTTTCATCATTGAAACGTGTGGAGTTTTTCATTTCACCTATGAGAACGTAACAACGAATGTTTGGCATACAAGTTTCTTCATGGTGCTTTTTAAATTGGTATAAATAAACCACTTCATCCATGCATTCTTCAGCCCTTGGAGGTTCACTGCTAGACATTGGCCTCCTCCTAACTTGCGCCACTCCGCCTAAAAACCACTTGCCTATTAGCAACAGCCAATTACTTATCGTTAGCTTTCCTTATGAAATCCTTGAATATACTACACGTATAAGAGAACATTGCAATATAATCCAATAATCCTGTAATATCTATATGCGACAATACGAATGAAAAAACGAAAGTATTAGCTACGACCTCCGAGTACATCTACGTAATAAGCCAACCTGGAGACCACAATACAGTCTCCGATTATTTTTTTCCTTTTTCTAATAAAACGAGGAACACAGACAGCGACGAGGGAGTGAAATATTTTTTTTCTTTTGTCTTAGTTTAATTTCCTTTCACCATTTTCTCGCTCTTTCAGCACTTCGGAGCTTGAAATCTGGTATTTAAAAGCCCCATTTACAAAGGTCTCGGGAACGTTTCGACGACAATGCTCGCACCATAATCCATTCGAACAACGCGTCCTTAGAACATGAGTAAGTTATAGTGTCACTTGTATTGCGAAAACAGATGAAGATTGTCGAGGCGGCTAGTTTATTCCGGCTTTTAGTGAGTACGGAGATTTCTCAGGGCCCTTTATTCAATGAGACTGATGGTTGAATCTCTTGAAGTTAACAATGAATTAGGTTCAGGTAAGCGTTAGTTGGAGAAACGTACTTTGTGTGGCTAAGATCACTTTTAGACTTATGTGTTACTCCTGCTGTCTGCTGGTAAATAATTTTATTGTGTCCCAGAGACCTTTTCATAAAAAATCCTGGTGTTCAAGCTTTTAATTCCGAGTTTTATTCCTGGTAGAATATTTTGTATTAGATTAATGGGTATATCATTGTGCTTGGATGGGTAGATTTTTCGTAATAATGATATAATGTCTGAATTGCTCAGGGTAGTGCTGATGCACAATACTCCCTGATGTGGTTCGTGAAGCACTGACGTATTCTTCTTGAGTATGAGATCTGGTATTTAAGAGCTCCATTTACAAAGGTCCCGCAACCATTCCGACGACAATGCTTGCACCATAATCTATTTGCACAACGCGTCCTTACAACCATGAGTCTGCTCTACAAAAGAGTGTTTATTTAAACCCCTTTCACACCTCCATTGTTATACCGCCAGCGTATCTTGAACCCACAGTAATGTGAGCCCATCCCCGCAATTACCTAACATTTGGAACTTGGCGACGGAGAGAGGAAGTTCAATGTTAATCGGCACAAGTTTGAATGGCCCAGCTGAATCCAGTTTTCGTCTTTGAGTATGTAAGAATTTTAACCGTTTAAGGAGGATATTTTCTGTGTGATGTTCGTCAAACACCGCGGGTTTCTGATTTCTGAGTACTCACTTTTCATAAAATATTTTTGTTTGTATACGTTAAAAACCTTGGTAATGGACGATTGTGGTCCTTACCTACCTACCCACGTGATGGCATTAAGTAAGTAATATGAATTTTGGGCTTGTTAACTAAACGTGGCATTGAAACCATTTATTTATTACTCCAAAACATTTATGTAGTTATAATGCTCCGTGAACAAAATCGTTTACGCTACAAAATTATAAATTAACGGCTTAATAAGTAAGCATAAACGTTAAATACGACACAAAAAAGATACATCTCTTGATTTAAAAAATATTAACATTTGTACCTATATGCCGATCTATAATCGGCATTATTATCGCCTGCTTGCCGCCTCCGTTGACAATTGTTAAACTGTACGTTAAATTAACGTAGCGTTGAAAGGTTAGTAGTATGACAAATTGCAAAGAAATTCAATGTTAAATGTGTTCAAAGCACAGATAATAGTTCGTTACAGTTTAATCACTTTTGTATCACGATATCAAACTCCGGACCAGTGAGCCTGAAGAATACGTTGCGTAGAGACATTAGTTTCGGAGAATGCACCGAATACGAGCCGATAATCAACCCTTAGCACATCACCCCTAGGAAAAGTACCTTGTCTTTGAAATTTATTATTACTACACAATATTGCATTTGGGGTTTGAATGCATGGTGCATTTGAAGGCAGCTGGCTTGCTCAGGGGTCAAGTCCACGATCAATGCCACGGGAATTTGTATCTATTGAGGATACACTAAGGGTCGTTTTGGAACTTAAAACATTGGGATTAGCAAATCCCACAGTCCCATATGGATGCTACCCTCGGTGTTAAGGTTCGGCAGAAAAAATTACTTAATGGGATGTTTTCTGATCGAGCAACTTCAAAATGCATCCCAGGATTTATCCCCCTGCTATGATATTCCCTTTGGATTTGATTGGCATTGTTATTAAAATTTTGTACAATATTTATGTAAAATATGCGGTGTTGTTGTGTTTTTAGTATGAATGCAATTTCGATGATTTAAATTCAGACAATAAAACACAGTTCATAAGAACTGGTGGCTATCCATTGGCGAAGGTGACTACTGATTTCTTACAATCTAAAGACGACATCTCTAAATGTAGTTTCGAAGAGAAACATTCTAAATTATACATTAGATTTATTTATTAAAAATGATCCACTGTAGTGTTTCATATTTGTAACATATTCGAATAGAAGAACAATATCTTCTACAAAAAATTTGTTTACAAAAGTATCCAAGAAATTAGTAATTTTCTGTTTTTTACTCCTTCATATCTATAGATATTTTATCTTAATCAGCCTATAGGCATTGTTTTTCTCTTGACTTCCCGAAAGTTGACGTAATGAATATCTTAGATTCGGATCACAGAAATAGAGCTTTAACTACATAACCTAATGTTTTATAATCTGAGCTTTTGGCATTAAGTCCGCCTTTGTTTTCTAACTTTTTGTGCTGTAAAGGGGATGATAATTCTAAAAAGATCGCAGTATACTTTTACTTTTCACCGTAGGTACAGCAGAAAAACAGAAGCAATGTTTAAAAGATCTTCGGACGCAACCCTCCGTAAAAGAAAAAAAAACAACACATGTATGTACATAGATCACGTAAACTGAACGCAGTGAAACGAACTACTTCAAAAGACTTAGTCGATACGAACATCTGTTACTAACACGCGACTTGTGTAGCTAGAGCCCTATCTGTAACAAGGAATTCTCTGAAGTTGTCTGTTTAATGCCAGGAAGCGGGAAGCAGGGTAGATCTTTTTATGATGGCGTTTATTACAGGGGTGTGCCAAGGGGCTACATTGTCCCACGTGTTATTCGGACCCCACGCAACGGCTAGAAGACAAGTGATTTAATGCTCATAGCAAAAAATATACCGTCAACGGCTTGAAGAATGGACTGGAGCGTTTTTGAATTTCGTTCTCGGTTCCTTAGGATTTGATTAATGGTGTTCCGGTTTTTCTCAATTTTACCCTTTCCTTTCCTCGGGTAAAGACCTCCCGGTAAAAAGGTTGCTGCCTTTCTCACCGAGTGACTTAATCGAATCAGTAAAATGTGCAAGTTAACATCTCGATCTGGATTTTCCTTCCTTGAAATATTCATTAATAATACAATACACATATATGAATTGTATAGCTTAATGTCTGTGATGAGATATTATGTCCTCCAGTGTTGGCCACTTAAAGACCACTTTATTGTATTGGAAAACTCGCAGTTTATTTATAATCATTAATAAATTATGTATCTAAATTCTAAGAATCACTTGTCTTATTGTATCAAGATTAAGTAAAAAACAGTATTACATAAATAAGTGTTGGCACTCAATATCTGTAACCTAAACATAGTTTTTTGTAATAAACCTATGTAACATTATGCGACTGCCTGCGTATAAAATAAAATAAATAAATAAATAAATAAATAAAATAAATAAATATTCTTCATTGACGAGATCATAGTTTTCAAAAGTGCAAAAATATTCTAAGCTTCCAAGGAGACTTCCAATAAGCCAACGCTGCTTAAAAATTGTTAAATTCTTAGCAATCTCTTTGTACGTGTGTTTTGGCATAAATGTAACAGAGACGTGCTGTTATGCTGCAGTACTGTTGTGATCTGAATTCCTAGACGTTTAACACAAACAGGTCAACGAGTTCAGATTGCTATCTCAGGGAAGGTCCCAAATAAGGACCAAAGTGGTTCGCTCCTAAGATCATCCGCATCGGAATATTTCTCAGCACGATTGCATAAAATTCCCGTTTTTGTCGAGAAAATTGTCTCAAGCAATGTTAGGTACCAAAAAAAGGATACTGCATTTCCTGTTCTATAATGAAATTAATACAACGACTCATAACTGAGCCTATCGATCGATTTAAAGAATCGAATTGAAAGAATCGAAAATAAACTTTTTGTTGTCTGATTAAATAATGGGGCAAATACACAAGATTGAGTTGTGTTAAATCTGAATAGGGTTAAATCTGTTAGTTGTAGTGTGTAAAGTTGTGTAACACAACACAACTTGTGTTAAATCTGAACGTCAATCTGGCTTTACGAAGGCGAAGGAGATTTTCAAAAGTCTTATTACAAGCCATAACTTCAACATGTATAACAAATTAAGTACTTTCGAATTATCTACTTTTAGCTGCACAAAGATTATGTGTGAGCATTTTCGAGACTCTGTTGTTAAAGCCAATCATTCTTTTCTCTTTCTCTTACATTACAACAGCGTTTGCTTGACTAAGTGAATCATTACGATGAACAAGTCGTTGCAGGTAAACAATGTTTCTCAAGTTAGTTACGTAGTTAGTTATAATCTCGCAATCAATAGCATGTCCGTGGCTTACATTGTGGAGGAACACGCCAATCCTTGCACTGCGGGGAATCAAACAACTCTAAGCTACGCTTATAGGATGCTTTTAGACGGTGTTGTAACCAGAAATATTAATTACTAGCGGTTAAAGATCGATAAATTATACCTCGGAATTAATAATTAATTGACAGCTTTGATTATCTTGGAATAAACAAAATGAACGAGACGCATGAGGAAGTAAGCTAACAAACTAATATCGTATACATTTTTGGTTAAGCGTGACCTTGTGTTAAAATTTACTCTTGACCAGATTGACCAATAAAGAGCTTTGAACTGATAGACTTTTTTGTTCTTAATTTCAACTCAGATATTTTTGATGCAAGATCAAGATTTCCAAAGCTTTTCGTACTGTCATATTTTATTTATAGTTGGTCATTCTTTTGGTCTAAATAAAGGCGATAATATTTTTTTATGTTTTAAAATGTCCAATGACCAATGACCGAATTAACCTTTGGCTTTGTCTTTGAGAACAATATCGTTATTACTGTTATTTTGTATTAGTAGTATTGATTTTAATTGTTAATTAATACCATTATTGCTATTATTATTTCTCCATGGGGTTCGCCTGGATAGCTACCACCCTCGAGCATGAGTCAGCCGCCAAACGATTCGTTGTGTTCCGGCTGGGGGCTTGAGAGCCAGTTCTTTCTTTCTTTTTCTTCTTTATTACTGGCCGGCAACGCATCAGTGATGCCTTTGGTATTGCTGATGTCCATGGGCGGCGATAGCCACTTACCACTAAGTGGATCGTCTGCTCGTTTGCCGGCTATTTCCATAAAAAAAGTGAAGTGATACCTACCTTCTCTCTAATATTATTATATTCTATCTATAATTTAAAGTTCTTTGTATTGATATAGACGAAACTTTAACTTTAAGATTTAAATCCTAAATTCACTGTGATGTGGCCCAATGACAGCCTCCAAGAACACTTCCTTATCTTAGTGTCAGTGCCTCTAAAGTTTTCTGAAGGCCGCTCTTAATGTAATTCAACCTTCAAGGTTGTAAATTTGAATATTCTTTCACATTATGTAAGTTCGGTGACGCCCTGACGTCGGTTCGGTGTGACGTCAGCCTGTTCGTCAGTTCGTCTCGTCTAGCCGAGTAGCTAAACACGCTTTGGCCCCAGTTTGATTGCATGGCTTAGCCGTTCTCTCCCTGCCAGACTGCTTGCCAAATTAATTTATTCGGCCACCTCTGTTCTGTGTACACAGTGAAGCGCAAATTGATATTTGGATATGTAATTGCATTATGTCGACTATTTGTGACAGAGTGACCCAGCATTTGATGTTGATAGGTCAGTAGACTGTACCAGGAGACAGCTCTGAAGATATGACTTGGATATCTAATAACTTTCAGTCATTGTAAGATGGGAAGTCGTCAAAATGATCTTACCAAGGTTTATATTTTGCCTTTAGCCTCTTCTCTCTTGGTTCTTCTCTCTTCTCTCTTAGCTTTATAATGAAAAAAAAAAACTGGAAAACAATCTTTAGTAAATCTAAAAAGAAAACCTCATATTTAATTCAATATTCTCTGTATTTGTTATGGAAACCGCCGGCAAACGAGCTGGCAATCCACCTGATAGAAAGTGGCTATCGTCGCCCATGTACAGCAACACCAAAGGCATCACTGATGCGTTGTCAGACTTGTCAGTCAAGAAAGACAGAAGAAAAGAAAGAAATAACTGGCGAAAGACAGTGTTTAGAGAGAACATTTAAGTAAGATGTCGGCACGGGTGTGAAGTCAAACCCTTTGAAAGGATACATACAACACACACAGCACATTAAAGCCGCGATTTCGTGTTCGTATCGCGTGTAACCGTGGGAACCCCGCCTGATTACTAGGTTCGGAGGGAATCAAAGGCGCCGCGGGGCCTAATCGCCTTTATTTGAACTACACCCTACACATAAAGCTTAATTCATTATAAAGGATGGTTCAGATGACGAGCCGTTTAAAGCCGCGTTACATAAAATTATGTATACTTATAAAAATATTTTTTTCTGTGACACCATTGTGTGGGCTATTCTTTTAATTACCAACTTGTTGTACTTGTTTCTTCTCATTCGGTTACTTTAAAGTAGGTATATATTTGGAAATTCCAATTTTAAAATAGTTTTTAAATGCTTACATTTCAGAAGTTAATTTGTGTCAATACTCAGCTTGGCCCAGAAAGCCCCAGAAAAAGAAACGCAAGAAACTCTACGAGGAAAAATATTTCCTTTAAAAAATTATAGCAACAAATGGTATTATTTACAAGTTTCAAATTAATTTCAAACACCATTTTATGATCTTTAAAATTGTCATCCACTCCATAGTAACCTATTGTCATAAAACTTGCATTGCCACGACCTTTAAATATTTATTACAGTTCTATTAACAATGTTGCTTTATTAGTATTTATCTCAAGTTTGAAACGCGATTGGAACGACTGTCGTATGAAAATGTGTTCCATATCACGCTTCGACAGATCTTTTATTATCCAAAAAGAGCGGCTCAGCCATCATTATTAAACTATTGATTCAAATTAGTGAAAGGTAAGGGTTGTGCACGTGTCGCGTGTTTAATACATTTCTTTCATTAAATATTAAACAAAAAAAAAATGACGTGCATAAGTGTATCAATGATACCTATATGAATAAAATATTTTGACTTTGACTTAACGAAGGTTCAGGCTTTTTTGTCTTTTAATAACCATCCAGTTGACGTAACAATCAACTTGACGCTTTTGTCACGGACTTTAGGTATATGTATTTAAGTAATACAACAGTTCTGCGATTTTTACATCCACGTATGCGGTATGAACAAGCCTTGATAAACTATATCTGCAAGATAAGACGTGTAAGATATTATACAAAAGATATGCAGTCTAATACTTTAAAAAAACCGACTAAGTGTTCGGGTTCCGTAGTTCATCGATATCATCGTGATAGTTTTCCTTTTTTTAAATTCCATGCCTATGACATGCGAATGGACCCAAATAAAATAAAATGACGTTGAAATATCAACCGTAGTTATTGTTGGTACATCATTCATGAATGGTTTTTGTTTTACCAGCTACAAGGTTTAACAAGTGTAGTTGGAGTAATATGCTCTTCATAATGATCAAACATTATGTGCCTTGTAGCAACTCTAATAAAATTGAAACAAATTACACAAACTTAATTAGTATGTAGTAAAATAAATTAATAAACGCTAGACACTCCTATGAATGTCTAACGTTTATTAATTTATTTTTGGGGCTGTCCCTACACTAAGATTCCGTGTCGTGGGCGCCATGGACAGATAGAGAACAAAAATTCAAAGTCATCATTGAAATATCTGCCTCGCTGGGAATCGAACCAAGGACACTTCGAACGTCGCAGATCCGGAATGGTAACCATTAGGTAAGCCTACGCCACGCGGATCGTCAAATAACCCATTCTAGTCTAGCTAGGTATTCAATAACACGAAATGAATATTACGAACTTATTTCTTTAATAAAAATAATTTTTTCTTGACTTGTTTTTCCCAAATTTTGCTAAATAAAATATTTAATTACTTTTTGAAGTTATACGACGCTTGGACCTTTGTCGCTACATTAATTAGGTAGTCTACGACAAAGTTGACAGCATCTTTCTTTGAAATAAGTCATTAAGCAATGTTCATAAAAGTGTATAAAATTTGGTAAAGTGACATTAAAACCTTGCCCTTCTTAACATTATAATTGAAACGATTTGAACAGGGCTACTCAATTTTAGCCAGAAGACTGATTTAGTTGAATTGATAACCGTTAACGTTGAATTATATGCCGATTAGCATAAGCTGGCACGTACAACACAAAGACAAATTGCGCTTATGTACTGTCTTAAATAAAAATTTACACTGACTTCATTCACTAGAAAATTGCAAAGACAAAAAAATCCAATATTTGTCTCCCTTGCACATGGACAAGCATTATGAGCGCGACACAGATAGATAATAATTTATTAATGCTACTAATAATGATTCTTATTTCGATTTTTTCCGTCAGTCGAAATCAACTGACAAAAAAGAAAATAAAGCGTTATGTTTTAATCAAATCACGAAGAAGACAATATCGGAAAAATATTGAGATTCAATTCAAAACTTAATAAGTAAGAGGAGAGATTTAAGTGACTTAAAATAATAAACTTACCAGAATTGTGATTAATTAAAATGAAACGATACAGTTACGAAATATCTTTCTTTTGGTGGGTGTTATAAAACTTAAAATAAAAACTAGCTGTTGCTGACGAGGATGTGCTTATAAATTATTTATCATCCACCATAATATTATTAAAGTTCTGTAATATGAATTAAATTTTCTTTTTCATTAGACATCTCCTTAGGTACTTAAGAAAAGTTTTAGCCTTTGTATTAACAGTAGCTTCAGGTATACGTTTTTTGTTAATAAAAAAAGGAAGTTTTAAATTCAAATTCAAAATCATATTTCTAAATCTAGACACGCGGCAGCGTGTCAAGCCAAGTTCAAGCAAAGGAACTGGCTAGCCAGCGCCGAGTGTAATATTACACGAATCACTTGGTACCACTTTTGACCCTTCTATAACTCAACACCTCTTTAACGTAAACACATAAAACTACGTGTGTTTAATTATATACATAAGGACATGTAAAAGCCCAAATTTCATGAAGCTAGCTCAAACGGTTATAAAGATATGAAGGTCAAAAAGTCGTAAATTTTAGCACTGACTGACTGACATATAGTACCTAAATCTAACCTACTTCCAGATAACCTAGAAGGATGAAATTTGGTATCCAGCTCGGTAATTATGTGTAAACGTAGGAAAAAATCAAAAAATTAAAAAAGTCGAAAAATAAGTGGTGTCCCCATACAAAATTTGTATGAGACCGAAGCAGAGCCATCTAGCGGCAGTGAAAAGAAAAGCTTCGGTCCCATACAAATCTTAGCCAACTCGCAGTTACATTGTGAGCCCGTTATGTCACATAAAACTAGCACTAAGGCCTCTGTGCACGCGGGGCTCAATATGGCATACTTCAGCGCATGGAGTTTTGAGGTAGAACGAGGGCCATCTCATATGAAGGAAAAGTTGAAAAAGTTTCCAGCTGTTTACAGAAAATAGAGGTTCCAATAATGGCCATTTCTAATTGGCACTAGTGTGTGACAAATAGATATATGAACATGGCTGTTGTAAACGGAGTGAAGTTTGCTGAGTTATGCCACCCTAATCAATGGCGCTAGTGTCCGCCAAATAGATATTCGAACATAGCTGTTGTAGACCGCACCGCAGCCCCACCCGTAATTTTACGCGTTTTACGGATACTTTTCCCTTTGCTGTCCCTCGCGGAAAGTCGTTGTAATGTACAACACATTCAAACCATGCGTGTTTTCCATAGAAGCTGATATACTTTGGTACACCATTAAAACAATGCACGGTGAGGCAGATCTACGCTGTGTGGCGGGGCGTGGAGCAGTGTGAGAATCGCCTGTTTGTCATATTTATCTAGATATTTAGTACTCGGCTAAATAGTATAAAATTAGCTGTATACCGAATATAACCATAATCAAATACTCGTTCTTCTAAGCAGAATAACTTTTGTATTCAGTTAATCAGGTTAAATATATTATGAATATAATTATATATGATAATATGGTTGCTTAAACTTATTTTTATACCAGTTTTAGGGACTCTTCAATAATCATACAAATATTCGACTCACCGTAAAAGCTAATGTTTTTCCGGTTCAATTTCCGGTTTATGGTCATCACTATTTAATTTACACCCGAAACTGGTGACCCATTAAACGTCAATTTAGTCTCTAAGATTTGTGGAAAGAGTATATTTTTCTTTACAAAAAGTAATGATATCCCACCAAAAACATAAATGTAAAAAAGGAGAGCCAAGTTCAATACAAAAAATATGCTTGGCTGTGGGCTTCGCCGCAAAAAGAATGGAGATCTAAATGAGTGCCAAGTTCTATGCAATATCTAAATATGTATTTATAGGAACGAAATAACATTATGAACAAGTATTAAACTCTATTTCTTTGCTGTATTGGATACCTATAACAATTGCTGTTATTTAAAAAAGTGAGATCTTAAAGTAGGTTAGATTTGACTTGGCCAGTTTTTATCAGAATTAAAATGTTGAATAACTTTATAAAATGACTGATGTAATGAAAACTGGCCAAGTCAAATCTAACCTACTTTAAGATCTCACTTTTTTAAATAACAGCAATTGTTATAGGTATCCAATACAGCAAAGAAATAGAGTTTAATACTTGTTCATAATGTTATTTCGTTCCTATAAATACATATTTAGATATTGCATAGAACTTGGCACTCATTTAGATCTCCATTCTTTTTGCGGCGAAGCCCACAGCCAAGCATATTTTTTGTATTGAACTTGGCTCTCCTTTTTTACATTTATGTTTTTGGTGGGATTAATAGACTTCTGATTATAATAACATTTAAAACAATTTATAAATCATACTGTATGAAAAATTATATATTGTGAGTATGGTGAAACGTCACTAAACGTTACCTTAGAGCTCAGAGCAATCGGCCTATACCTATCATGTACATATTCTGTTCCTTTAAGGCGTTTTATATTGTTTAATGAATATATCTTAAATATTTGACGACCCGTGTGGCGCAATGGTTACCATGCCGGATCGCCGCGCCAAGGGTCCTGGGTTCGATTCCCAGCGAGGCGGAAATTTGAATGATGAGTTTGAATTTCTGTTCTCGGTCTGGGTGTGAATGTCCTTGTCTTGTGTCTTGTCCATGGCGCCCACGACACGGGGAATCCTAGTGTGGGGCTATGAGTGTGAAGCGTTATTTATTTATTTATTTATTTATCTTCGTGAATTCATCATTTTAATATCATCAGTAGTCCGTTTTAATCCAGTTCAACCATTCATAATTTTGTTGATGATGAAATGTTGTTAAATTGTTTACCTGATGTAAACGATTGAATTGTACACAAACGAAAGTAGTTTTTCTGTTAATAGATACATGTTTACACATTCACTCCCCTGTAAACGGTTTTCGGTATCCCGTGGATGGAAGATGGATTGGATAATCATGACTTTGTAATAGAAAAGTGTGAGACCGAAACGGAAGATGAAAGAGCAAGATAGAAAGTGTTTCTGATCATGATCTGATTCTGATCAAAAATGACGAACTGAGTATGTTTTCGAAATGTAGTATATTCTAATTCTGCCGCTTCATCCATCCATCCATCCATCCATCAGCCCTTGGAGGCCCGTTGCTGGACGTAGGCCTCCCCTTGCATTAATTTGACCGTTCCTGAGCCTTCTGAATAAGTATGTCCTTCTGGCGCTTAAATCAATAATAATAATAAGGGAGGTAGGTATATTACAGTATGCAGAAGTTTTTAAATCGCCATTCATAAATTTCTTTTTACTAAATGGATTCTCGTAAGTCCAGTACCCCCGTTACCTTTACAACAAGAGTAAAGTTACAGCACAGAGAACAAACTTCTTATAAACGGTGATAAGTGTATACACAGATAGATCTGTTTGTACAGATCTGAGAAATAAGGTTTATGTCGATGGGTAGAATAGGCGAACACATGAACAAAGGAGATATAAAACGTGAACATGTTTGGATTTATATGCAAATACTTTTTGTTGGAAATTTTAGCAAACGCGGTTAAGGTTTAGATTGCCCCCTAGGTTAAGATAAGATATCATAATGTTTTTAATCGACTTCAAAACAAGGATAATTCTCAAATGGGGTTTTTATGTTTGTCGGTCATTTAATAACTCATTCGAAAAGTTTTTTTATTGGAAACTGTTATTGAAGGATTGTTCCCATATTTTTCTAAATTTTAATACCTGTAAGGAAGGTAAGTCGTCCAATCCATCGACGCAGGTATAAAAGCGTTTAAGTTGTATTAATGTTACCTCTATACTGTTTCCTTAGTCATGTGGCTTCGGCGTAAAGGTCGAGCGTCCATTGATTTATGCGATTGACCCATAATATCGGTACTGATTCCGTTACAGTAATTGTGTACCTACTGTATTATAAAATTGTCTATAATACCTACTTACTTTGTAATTTTATATGGGTTTAACGACCCACATGGCGTACGGAGTAAGAAGTAATGGTTATCATGCCGGGCCGCTACAGCGCTTCACCAAGGGTCCTGGGTTCGATTATTAGCGAGGCGGAAATTTAAATGATGAATTTAAATTTCTCTTTGTAGTCTGGGTGGGTGTAGTGTTATTTAAATTGTAATGTTTGTTGGTTAGTATGTTTGTTTGGATCAAATCTTTATTGATAGCTTGTTCTTTACTTCATCATGACCTGACCGGCTTGATCACTCTCAGACACTTCAGACAAAGAAAATCAATGGTGATATTCTCCAGTTTCTTTTTGCACTGAAAAGAAAGGCTACAAAGAAGTGTTATATTTTCGCGCGTATCTTGTATGCCTTGTATGTGTGTAATACTCGTATTTATTATTACCTCGTATCTTAATAAAATAGTTGTGCTGAGTTGCACATAGTTGTGCCGTTGGGAACACTTAGTTGTGCCGTACCACTAGTTGTGCGGACGTAGTTGGTCCGTTAGGAAACCGCGTTCCAAACCGCTGAACGGATTTATATAATTAAGATATCGTTGGATTCGTCTTGATAACCCAAGTGTTCTCAGAGAATTAAAATTAAAAAGCAAATATGGTGGCTCTGAGATGATGTTCTTTGAAGTGTCAGAAAATAAAAATAAATTGAATAATGCAATATGGGTATGAAATTAAAGAGCTCATCATAAGGATTTCAAAAAAGAAATTATAGCGTTTTTGATATCAGGCGGTTATTTTTTCTTTTAATTTTTAAATTTATACTAGTAATGATAATACATTTTGTAGAACTCGTCTTTTTATTTTTTTATTTTATTAAATTTATTTTTGTTAAAGTCTATACAGACGAGATACCAGATGGTAAGTGGTTACCGCCGCCCATTGTCATTAGTAACACTTCACCGATGCGTTGTCAAAAAAGGAAGTGGGGTCCCGCATTATTTTTGGTTCTCCGAATCAAGAAAAAACTTTTCTCTCACAACGGTTACTATTATGCCAATTTTTTATATCAATTTATTCTTCTAGGTGAAGCTTTAGTCAAAAAATGCAACCAACTCGTTTATAACTTTAGACTGTAGAATAATTCATAAGTTTCAGGCGGTATGATAAATACTACACAACTACTAACAATCATAGTCCTAGATGTCTTTGTGTGATAATTTTACCATTATTGAACCCTTATTAGATTAATTTATTCTGATTAAAAATTTTAATTTCTAATTTATTTCTTTGTCTTTGTTACAGGTAAGTGTTCCAGTCAAGAAAATATTCGTGTACCGGTAGTTCTGTGATACCTTTCAACCTGTATTGTTACCTTCAGATCAGTAAGTTTGTAGGTATTCTAGTTAGGTGTATAAATAATATGTGGTAAGTACGGATAAATGGAAACCCCTTACCTCCATGACATTGGCATTGGCGTTATAAGAACCGTATCTCGAATCAGTAGCGAATGATAGTCATAATATGCAAAGTTACAACAACAACAACAACAACAAAATACTCTTTATTGTGCACACACTAGGTAACAAGGAAAAATAATTCAAAAGTATAAAACACAAAAGGCGGTCTTATCGCTACACAGCGATCTCTACCAGACAACCTTTGGGTAGAATTTTTGCGATCGAGATATGACATTATGGTAGGGTGCACGCTAATTTATATTTATATGTACATACAATAATTATATATTTTATACTTACTTTATAGTTACCTATGGTTAGCAAGTTTTAATCATTTTTCGGCAAAGTAACAACACTTATAAATGTAAACCAGAAATATTCTCATTTGGCAGACATCCTGGTTAACAGTTGTTGCTTAAAGTACAGTTGTATTCGCAAACCTATTAATATTGTTATCGATAACTCCAATAATATATCCCTCATTGCACAATGATAGAACATCACCCGAAGGCATTTTGTATCCCCCGGAGAATTTTAAACCTAAACTAAGTGTGGCAAAGTTGCAATTTGAATTGAGATGTAAAGTATAGAAAAACATCTATCTCCTTTCAACACAACACAAAACTGAGAACTATACCGAGTAGAGTCACGAGCGACATAAATAACACCAAATCTCGAAACATTTATCTGTAGCATTCAAAATTCAGTTTTAAAGCTACAAGTGTAAAGTGTAAAACCAGAACGGTGCTGCTAAGACGCTCTGATGCGCGTGAGTGTAGAAAGCACAATCCCTCGCCTACGTATGAGAGAGAAAGAGACAGAAAACGGTCAACAGATAGTTGTAGTGTTGTCAGTGTTATCCCGGTTGTCTTATAATGACGGGATTATATTACTATTTTAGCATTCATTTTCATTCTGATTTAAAAAAAAAAATCTGTCATTTCAATTTTTTTTACGTAGATTTCTTCACGTAGATTGTAATTTGTAATGTTAGACACAAAAAGAATTATGTTGCCTGAAGAGCCTCGACACGGATTACAGTAGCAATCTTTAACATCTGAAGTGATAACCACCAAAACCGATGATTTTACATGATTTTATAAGCAAGCAAGCGCTCATGAAATTTTTACCACTAGCGCTCACCCGGTTTCGATTATTTCTTTGACTTCTTCTATTATAATGTTATGCCCCCTTCATAGTAAGTCAGTGCAAAATTCTTAAATTGTTCTTAAAATTATCAGTGCAATGTATAATAATATAAACGTATAATAATTATGTATTTTATAATAATATGCTAAAGCTAAGTAAGAATAAAAAAAATATGTATCTACAATCCCGGACTCCCGGATATCCGGGATTTGCATCTATAACATCACTATCACTCTTTGTTTGGGATAGCTTGAAACCAGGATGAATGGCGCATACGCATGAATTCCAATCTCGTGACGCTAGAGGGAGAGGTGAGGCTACTATCTCTTTTTAACGTGACCGTTACAGATTACAGATAAAAAATAGACATCGACAAAAGGCCTTTCATTGCAATGATGGCGCACTGATTAATTGTGAACAGCTTGAGCTAGTACAATAGTAATGTCTAATTTAACACATACACTTCTTTTGTGTGAGATCTATAACAATGTGACGTTAAGATTGGGTTTCAAGTCCTTACATAATTTACTCTAAACAGCTCAAACAATGGCGACATTATTTCATAAGAAACTGTGTTAATTTCTTATGACGTTTAAATTTTTTACTGTCGCCAATGTAAAATAGTAGGTAACCAGGTAGCAATTACGGTTATCTTATCTGAAAGTGAAATTCAGCCATAATTGTACGAAGCTTTTTGTTCTAGGAGTTGGACGTAGACTACATACATCTGTAAACCCTCCAGAACAAGGAAGAGTAGCATATATCGTACCATATACGTAACTGCTTGAGTACTGTGGGGATAAAACTGGCTGGGTCTACAGTACTATGTGATCTCCAGATGGAGGAACCTGGGCCAGAGCCTCGTCCAGGATTTAGGGAGCACCACGAGATAAACAAAGCCTTTTATATGCCCTTAGGCGATGAACGAATGTACTCGTTCTATGCCCTTACGTCCCAACTGTAAACTTAACCCTTTTCCTAAATTAATTT
Organism: Thymelicus lineola; assembly: GCA_963932265.1. Classification (NCBI taxonomy): domain Eukaryota; kingdom Metazoa; phylum Arthropoda; class Insecta; order Lepidoptera; family Hesperiidae; genus Thymelicus; species Thymelicus lineola. The sequence goes on from OZ010695.1 coordinate 217,565, forward strand.
ACAGTAAAAATTGCAGTAACACATATAGAATAGACAAACAATTTTTTCGCCAATTCCAGCAATATATATCTGGCGATATGTTTTCAGCGACATTTTTATTCGGCGCCGTAAATTGTTAGCGATTCATATCGCGAAGTAATTTCCTATACACGGACGGCGCACGGCGCCATGTGCACCTTTACTCGCGAAAATAGGTGAATTATTGTCGCGTTTTTGGAGCAAATACCTTTTTCTCTGTTTGCTTGGATGAGTGTAACTGTACCGTGCACCGAAACCAGTGTACTAACAGTTGATTATATTACTATAACAATCGATTATAGTATTTGTTAGACGAGTCCTATTTGGTAAACACGCATAAAACAGTGTTGCCAATTCGGTATCAGGTTTTAGGGCTAATTAGAGTTCTAAAAAGGGCTAGATTCGTCCAATACATTGAAAATAGGGGCTAATGCTTAATTAATAGAGGTGAGCGCGAAAAAAAAGGAGCGAAAGACGCTCTACAAGTATGATAATGGTCATTTTTCGATATCTTTCTCTATCTAAATTGGTTTTTTCGATCGATTGCATCAAAAAGTTCGTGGAAAACCTGAATTTATCCCTTTTTTTCAAGATGGCGGAAAATGGTTTTGGGGCTAGAAATTGGGCTAGGTGCTAAATAATTATTTGAAGGGTTGAAAATCCATAAAAAGGGCTAGATCTAGCTCCGAAAGGGCAAAATTGGCAACACTGCAGCACTGCCATAAAATTGCAAGAGCACGGTTTAATTGTAAACAATGAAGGCTTTTCTAACCTCGCAGAAATTTGCTTTGACACTAAATTACCTCCCAAAGTCTATTCCTATTTATCATTGTCAAAATTATTTCAAGTGATTGTTTCGACCAGGTAAATACTGTTTGTAAGGTTAAGGTAAATCTTTGAGATGTTGAGAACAGAACAATAGGTAGACGCTTAGCTAGCAAACTCCAAATAACCTTTGAATTCAAATCGTGGAGTAATTTCCTACACGCGTTTACGCGTCGGCTCCGGAAATGGAAGATTTATTGTCATCATTGTGTGATGTCTGCTATTCTAATCGCAGTTATTTTTAAATAACTAATCGCATTTTATAAATGGTATCGTTGCAGGATATTCAAATATTTTATGTTCATGTGTCCTGCTGATAATTTGAATTGTTGAAAAATAAAAATGTGGGATACAATGCGATTATTTTTATCAAAATCCTATTTAGTCGTCTGTTTCCTGCCGATTATAGAAAGTCTGTTTCCTGCCGATTATAGAAATAATTGTTAGTGACAGTTTAAAGCGATTTGTTGTCATAGAGCTAAATCTAGTCTCAACGGATAGAGATATTATTGGAAAGGTCATTTCATACACATTTTATAAACGTGATTTCATACACGTACAAGTAAAAACATGCTTTGCCACACGAATGAGTGTTGCACAATTACATTGAATGTTGATACTAGTGGCAAGTTACAGACCAAATAATAATAATAATAATAACGCTTCACACTCATAGCCCCGCACTAGGATTCCCTGTGTCGTGGGTGCCATGGACAACACACAAGAAAAGGACATTCACACCCAGACCGAGAACAGAAATTCAAACTCATCATTCAAATTTCCGCCTCGCTGGGAATCGAACCCAGAACCTTTGGCGCGGCGATCCGGCATGGTAACCATTGCGCCACATGGGTCGTCAAACTCACACGTCAAAATCACTTGTCAGATCATGTATCATGTTGCTTAGGCACCCGGGATCCATAAGCTTTGGTAGGCTCATGATACTGCCTCCTTGTATGGATCATTTCATAATATATTTCACGTCGAGAAGCAATTTTCTTAAAATAGAAGATATAAGATATTATCTCCGGTTCAGGAGGTCTCGAACTTCCTGATGGTTGCAGCTTGCATTTACCATAAGGTGGATCGTCAGCTCGTTTATCTTGCGTTTTTTTCTTCTCTTTCTTGGCCGTCAATGGAACAGAAGAAAAAGAAAGAAAGAACTGGCTCTCAACTATTGTTAGCTTACTTCTTCACCAAATAAGCAACCAAACGTCTCAATGAAGGGTTTTATTATACGAGTATTACATTAATCAAATAATCACAATCACCGCGTAGAGTCCACGCCAGTCAACACGATACTCAACTAAATATCTTACTCTTTCACTAATGACCACCAAATCACCAATCACCGCACAGCTTAAGGTATCAGTCCCTTTTTTATGTTCCCCTTCGCCTCGCCCTTCCTTGACGGGGAAAACCCGGCATGTACGCTGCTCTTTCTTTTATTATTTTGTACTGTCAAAGGGCGCCACAATCACTATGCCGCGCTGGAGTAGTTTTCGGTGGTGATTACAGATGGCAGTACAGGTACTATAAGTTACCGGCACTCAAAATTGCCAACACTATGAAGCCACCCGCCGGAACACCACCAGTCGTTTGGCGACTGTCTCAAGCAAAAGGGTGGTTGCTATCCAGGTGAACCCCACAGACAAATAATAATAGTAATAATGGTATTAGTGAACTATTAAAATCAATACAACCAATATAATGCCTCCAAGGTTATAAAGTTCTCTCTGTGAGCCAATTAATATTAATTTTTATATTATTACTCAACAAGAAATTATAAACTGAAATCAAAGGAAGATTCTGTAAAGTTTGAATACGAAAATTATAATCGCTTAGAAGGAAAAAATACTGTTAATGAACAAGTTCAGGGACTGTTCAATATAGCGAATTTAAAAATTTAATAAACATGGCCCTTCGGCACTTCTATATATTTATTTATTTTTATTTATTTATTTATTTATTAATAACAAAATCCACAGCTTTTTTTACAATGTTATATAGACAAAACTAATTACATAGGTCTTTAAGCCAATTACGGATTTACAATTTTCTTATATTTCTTAATTTGTCACAAAGTAAACACCACATAAAACAAGAAAAGCAATGCGCTCACAATTATGCTTGTATGTGTGTGTGTGTGTGTGTGTGCGTGTGTGTGCGTGTGTGTGTTTGTGTGTATGTATGTGTGAGTGTGCGTGTGTGTGCCTATGTCTGTGTGTTCATGTGTAAATAGTAAATAATAGTTGTAATAAAAAGATAAATAACGATATTTATGCATATAATAAGTGTTATATATATAATTTTATATATATATATGTACCTAATTACGCTTACTATAGAGATATAGTAGTCTGGTTCGTAATTTTGGGATACAAAATAATATATTTATTTTTTTGTTCATAACAGATAGATATTGTATACCAGTAACTATTTATTTACATAAATCCAATCATTAGAGTTATAGAACGCGTTGAAAAATCTTTTGGTCCTTCGTGCAGGATATATGTAAAACAGCGAGTGGAACTAACATTCCTGACCTCAGATTAAACAATTTGTTAGAATATGAATAAAGTTCATCAAAATGAGGTACCCGTAAGCGAAATCGACCTTGAGGAAGAACACCGCATCGATTTATTACGTGGTAGTTCGTGCAGTGAGCGATCCGTCTTCGTAATGTTACGCGCCCCAAATTTGTACGTCGGAGCACTCGAAGTAGTTTGTCACAAGCTCCGGTTATACGCGCTTATCAAGTAAAATGCCATTTGTTATAGACAGCTACTGAAGTCTGGATTTTGCGGTTCCATTTCACCTGGTAACTTTTATTACTTACAATTAGAATTCTTTTTAGAGTGCCCATAACTGCGACATATGGGTTCTAAATGAGCATAATATGTGAGTGTTTTTATGTATCTATAGAACTTTTTCGTCGATTCCTTTTCGTACCTTTTCATAGGATTGTTTTCATCCATCCATACATCCTTCAGCCTTTGGAGGTCCACTGCTGAGCATAGGCTACCCCTAACATTCGCCAATATGACAGGTCCTGAGTCTTCTGACATAAGCGGATGTCCACTGTTTACTTCAGGTTGTCTGTCCAACTAGTCGGGGGATTGGCTTGGCTTGGCTTCAACCCATGGCCCATTCATGGCTCATTATTGAACGTATTTATTCAGTTTAGTCAGTTGCCAAACGACTCGTCGTGTTCCGGCTGGGGGCCTGAGAGACAGTTCTTTTTCTTCTTCTCTCTTTCTTGGCCGGCAACGCATCAGTGATGCGTTTGATGTTGTTGATGTCCATGGGCGACGATAGCTACTTACAGTCAGCTCGTTTGCCGACAATTTTCATAAAAAAATCAATTGCATGTGTGCTACGACGGTGATGTGTCGTGTAAAGGCGTGATAAGTGTTTATTGTGCGATGTTTTTTTTGGTATTCCTATACTGGCCATACACGATCAAGTATATTGTACGCTCCGGATAACAGCATAGAGCGGAGGCGACTCCCGCCCCTGCTGGTGGTGCCGCGGGCGCGTACTCCTGCGCGACGCACCGCTCACTCGAGCGCTGCGCACGCTCAATGCGGTAGCTTGTCGTATTGACATTTTCAGTTGTACGCAGATTGAGTGCACAAGGGCTATAACGAATGTTGTCACAGGTTTATAATTTAGATAATTAATAATTTGTAATTGTTTGTGTTGTTATTGATAATTTAATAATTTATAATGAATGGTTTTTTGTAATTAAAGAATGAATGATTTTGATAATTTGACATTTAATTGACATAAGTATTATTTCATTATTATTGTTATTAATTTGATCGTTATTTTATTGAATTTTTAATTGTTATTAGATTGAGACTTATGAATTATAATATGAATATAATTATGTTGACATTTTTAAGTACATTATACTAACAATAGATATAATAAATCAATATTACTAACGCATTAGGCTACTGACCTGTAATGTTAGTATGTTTATGGACAAATAAATAAATAAATATTTGTCAAGTTTGCAGCGGACTTGACGCGGCATCCAGTAAACTTGACGGTGTATGGCCACGGTATGGCACGGCTATCTGTCTCATGCAAACTGGGCAAGTCTAACTGCAAACTTGACAAATACACCTTGATCGTGTATGACCAGCTCTTGTTAATGCTCAACCAAACTTATACTAAGCTAAACATTACATTATAATTAACACTGAAAATATAAGCATTTTGAACTCTTTAGTATAATAATACCAGTACTGTGCTGTCTTTATTTGTACCTACACTAAAAAATTATGCTTACCAACTTATACCAAGCTGTTTCAGATCAGAACACTGCAATTAACACCCAAAGTACAAGCATCTTGAAAAAAGACTAAAACCGAGTTGTCTTGAGACGTCAAGACGACTTTGTGACGACAAAGGCGTGTTGTAAGCACTGCGGTTCAAACGACTCCGATCCCAACTCCAGTGACACAGGCTGGGAGGCAGGCTATCTCGCGCAATAACTCTCCACTGCGTCACATATTTCACTCCGACACATACTGAAACCCGACAAATATAAAGTCAGGGGCGTAAAGGGGGTCCGACACCTCCTTTGCTCCTAATAGCATAATGTATCAGTCTTAAGGTTATTGGAAATTTTATTTTTATGGCATAGATGTTAGATCGTTTAAGTAATAGACGATCATTATTAGTTAGTTTATAGCTTTGAACGATGTTCTTTCGCTCAGGTTAGTGTTCTCATTCTTTGAGTCCTGCTCTCGCCTTTAATTTTTGAAGGTTTATGCATCTTAATTAACATTAAAATTTATTAAAATCAGTAATTAAAATCATCAGTGTCATCATTTTTCACGGGATTAAAACATCTTAGAAAACTGAGAGTTTTGGACCAAATTGGACTTGGTCAGTGTAGTGAACTTTGGCTTGTATTCTTCACATTGTGAGATTAGCTATTTCTATATATGTAACTGTTTTCTTTTTTCAAATAGTAAATATTACTTTATAATATTTGTGTAATTGTTGTTCTTTCAAAGTGGTTTGATCATATTTACCTATGTGTAATGTGATTTATAATAGTTGTTTAAACTTTAAAGCACCTAAAGCGGTCGGGGTTTAAATCCTTATGTATTCCATGCTCTTTTTCGTGCAGTTAATTCGGGGATAATAATTATTGTGCTATAGACGTTCCGTACATGTAGACGGACTGATTCAATTAATACTATATCGAAGTAGGTATACTTATGATAATAGAAAGGTATTTGTAATGCCTTCAAATAGGGTTCGAACGATACTTTCGATACTGAGTAGGTATCGATACTTTTGATCGCGATACTCGATACTGAGTACTCGATACTCGTACCTGGTAATTACTCGCAAGTACTCATGTGAAACGTCGGTATCGAGTACTTTTAAAATACTGAGTACTTTTCAGTATGTTCATATGGAAAAAGATCACCTGTGGCCCGTTTTAGCGCTCGGGACTAAACACAAAGTGTCATGGGGACATGTCGACGACCTTTTTTTTTTTTTTTTGCTCTGATCTGACTGTGATCCTCGCGAGTACTCGATACTGATACCTTACCCGTCGATACCACACGAATACTCGGTATCGATACCAGAGGCCTTCGAACCCTACCTTCAAATAAATTTCTATTCGGTAAAATAAGTTACTGTAAACGTCGTCAAGACAAGAGTGAACTAAATAGGCTCTTACAATGTTAGTGCACTTTACCACCCTGGATTTAAGGTTGCCAACCGTACTCTAAAATAGAATATTGTACTCTATATCATGTAGGCATACTCTATAATCTATAACACTAATAGCGTATGCTAAAATACTCTTTTTTACACAACGAGCTCTTTCTATATTTTAGAGTTTGAATGTTTGGAGTCGTACAATTCTTTTAACAACAATGAAAAATTCTTAGGTCCGGCAAAAAGTACAAAAAAATACCTTTTTAAAATATAAAATAAATGATACTCTTCTTTGGAAGTCCGTACTCTTTATTTACTTCCTTTGAAATCAGATGTACTTGTACTCTATTTCTTCTCATAAAAGTTGGCAACCTGGACTACATCTTCACTTAACATCAGGTCAGGAACTAAAGTCAAGCAGTAAGTTATAAACAACCGATAATAACTCGCTCGGACATCCCGCACCTGAATGAGGGGATAATGAAGGATAATATTACAGCTTCTTACCTCGATGCGGCTCTATTAGCGTTCGCTTCCTTGTTTCATTTCACGCATTTCGATGCACTACATTAAACGTGGTCATGTTTTGCCGCACCCGGCATTACGATAGTTCGCTAGACTGTTTCTTGGAAAATAGTAACAGTTATAATAGATGTCGGTTTCGGTTTTTATTATTTTACTCGTATATTATTGGCTGACTTCTGTATGGGGATAATAAAAGTAACTGCTTAAAGGAAACGTTTTGCGATACGAAACATTTGCCTTAGTCCCCACTCACCTCTAAAAAATGTTTTGGGTTATGGTACTTATGATAATATCTTTTTACGGGTAAAAAAATTGAAAACCTTATAGTTTCTTCATGTCCGTCCGTCCGTCCGTCCGCAGCACTACGCCGAGACCCTTAGTGCTAGACAGCTATAATTTGGCATGGATATATGTACATATTTATTAAAACTTCAAAAATGGTAGAATAAAATTTAAAAAAAGAATTTAGGGTATCCGCCCTATTAATTTTTGGCTTTAAAGTGATAATTTTGGTTAGAGTCAAGTGTCCCCCCCTGCAAGCTAAACGGTTGGACTTGGGCATGTGAAAAAATTCACAAAAATAGTTTGTATGATGCATTTACAAGGAAAACTATCTTACCATACTGTCTTACCACGGCTATCTTACCATAATTAGTCAATGAGCAATAGTCGATAAACTTACACCTTCGGAACGCCACATTGCGCGTGGCCTGACACGCACTTGGCCGTCAAAAAAGCTGTCTGAAAAGCACTAAATGTTACTCCACGTATACGATAACAATAATTGAAAACTACATTACATAATTATGTAATGTTTAAATTCTTAACTTTATAATTGTTATTATTTAATTATGTATAATTATTTTATTATTTAACTGAATTAATATTCTATGCCCATATGTGGCCAGGGATATAGCGGACAATGTACCTATATAACATACTTACCTGTTTACCTACCTATATTCCACAATAAATTGATTTGATTACATATATCGAATTCGGTGCATTCATTAATTCATTTGCAATTGCATAGCAATGCTGATATGCTCGGAAAATGACTATATGAAAATGAGGATGAATGAAATGATGGAGATCGAACCCAAAACCCTTCGAGCTATCGACGGGGCGGTAAAGGTCGTAGCTGACTTATACGACACCGCTCCCATCCAACCGAAGTATGAGAATTCAAATATAAACTTAAAATCGTGCTCTGTAGGTACAAATATTGAATGGCAAGGTTGCGGTTAGCTTGCTTCCCGCACGCGGGCTGCTAGTTTTTGTTGTTACTGTAAAGTGCACCTACAGAGCACGATTTAAGTTTATATTTGAATTCTCATACTTCGGTTGGATGGGAGCGGTGTCGTATAAGTCAGCTACGACCTTAAGCCCTCAACAGCTGTTACCGCGTCATGCACGGAACACATATTTCATCCGATGTAACGCGACACTAACGTAGTTGTACGACATTAGCCAGATGGACCGGACGCAGATAGCGGGGCGTGACCGAACGAATGTCCTTAGTAGTTTCACTAGTTTTAAATTAATTCCCCTTTATATTATTAGATGATTTGGCGTTAGAATAGGGGAAGCGCTGAGTTTGTATTAGTCTACTTTGCAAATGGTAGGTATATGTATAGCGTATTTAAAGTATATACCATCATACATGTTAACCGCGAACGAGCTATGATGCCAAAACAGATATATAGATAAACATGTTGTAATAAAATTTTATATTTACCAACTTATACTATTATCTGTATGCATGAAAAAAATGTTGGCTATATGTGCTGTGATGATTTAAGTTTTGTCTATGCGTTCCCTTTATCTATGCGTTCATTCATCTATGGTTTACTTGCTGTACGCTACGCTGTGTTCATATAAAAGTTTAAATAAAATTTAAGAAGAGAAATCTTGTATTTCACTGAAATCAAACCTGAACAGGTTATGGGCCCAGGCCTACGCTTGCAGAAGAAGTGAAAAACAAAGAGCATAACAGTAAAGTATAGAAAACAAGAACCGCGTGATACACATTTTTTTCATAACCTAAAAAGAATGGAGTTCGGAAAGATGAATGTTGAAAAGTTCGATGGATCGAACTTCAAACAGTGGAAATTTCAAATAAAATGTGCCCTACGTGCGAAAGGGTTGGACATCAACGCGACAAAAACTGAGGCAAACTCAACACAATGGAACAAAGATGATGGCTTAGCAATGTTCATCATGACATCGGCTATGGACTTAAAACAAGTTGCAATAGTTGAGAATTGCGAAACAGCACTTGAAGTAATGACTAAGCTCGAGTCAATTTACGAACAAAAGTCTGAACTAACGAAAATGATGATACACGAACGATTTTATCAGTACAAGATGTCAGCTGGTGATAGTATCGCTCAACATATTTCAAAAGTTGAGAGCTTAGCGAAACAACTAAAAGAAAGTGGGGAGAACATCAGTGATACTGCTATAATAACAAAAATGTTGAGTACACTGCCTCCGAAGTACAGATCCCTTCGACAAGCTTGGATGTCACTCGATCCGAAGAGCCAGACAATAGTGAACCTGACAGCTCGGTTATTAGATGAAGAGGCCAGCTTGAGCGTGGAAGATGAAAATGAAACTGCATTATTGGTTGCGAAAGGTGGCAATAAAAAAGTATTTGAGAAAACTAAGGATTCCAAGGAAAAGCCACAAAAGCATCGTTTTATGTGCTATAACTGTGGAAAGCGAGGCCACTTTGCTAAAGAGTGTCGTGCTCCAAAACGGAAACAGATACATGGGGAGAAAAATATGTTGGCCTTTAACATATCCCACAATGATTGGAGTTATGATGAGAGTAACAAATGGATCTTAGATAGTGGCGCCTCAGCCCATATGTGTTTTGAACGGAATCATTTTGTGGAGCTATTCAAGTATGAAGGAAGTTCATTAAAATTGGGAAACCAAGAGTCCATTGAAGTGCTTGGTCGAGGAAATGTTCTCATCAGTAAGTGTGTCAATGGACAGTGGGAGACAAGTATATTGAAAAATGTCCTCTATGTTCCAAGTAGTATAGTATTGGGCATTCTGCCCCACTTTCGCTCAGGCGTTTGCCTTCGAGTCGTGGGGCAGAATGCCCAATAAGATTTCTAGTAATTAGGGCTTATACATTTTGTTTCACTGTTTCACTATTCTATACGCCTCCTCCACGTGGATCAGAATTCCCGACACTGTTTCTGGTCATAAAGCGTTATACCGCGTTGTCGATGGATGAGATCTTCAGTCAATACACTAATAAATGTTAACGTGATGAGTATAATTACTCATTATCAATCAAACTACTGCCCACTCAAATCATGAAATTTGTAAAACAACCACAGTCGCTGAGTTTTAACACAATCTGTGAGGAAGTTTGTAAGGCTGATTCTCGTCATGGTGAATTATTGCCTAATTCGATACGATGCATCATATGCGGACCTTCCAACTGTGGAAAAACAAATTTGTTAATTGGTCTTCTTTTACATAAAAATGGTTTGAGATTTCAAAATGTTTATATTTATTCGAAAACTCTACAACAACCGAAATACGTTTTTTTAGAAAATGTTTTAAATCTTGTGCCTGTTATTTCACTTCATAAATATCAGGGAAATGAGGAAGTATTAAGGGTTCAGGATGCAAAACCAAATTCTATTATTATTTTTGATGATGTTGCTTGTGAAAATCAAAATAATATGCGTGATTACTTTGCGATGGGAAGACACAAAAATATTGATGCTTTTTATCTGAACCAAACGTATAGTAAAATTCCAAAACAGTTAGTTAGAGACAATGCGAACTTGATTATACTTTTTAAGCAAGACGATATAAATTTAAAACACGTTTATGAGGAGCATGTTAACACAGATATGACATGGATTGAATTCCGCAAAATGTGTTCGCAAATTTGGAAAGAACCCTTTAATTATGTTGTAATTAATAAAGATTGTTCTAAAAATAAAGGATGTTACAGAAATAAATTTGACACTTTTGTGGTGTTTGATTAAAACAAAAAATATTTAAATCAGTTACTTTTATGAAATCGTTATTCATTATACGACGCTCAATCGATCACTACCTTGTTATCATTATGGAACAATCAATGAAAAGAAAAATTGTGAAGGCTGCAGAAGATGTAAAGAAAAAAGTAAAAATTATGAGGGACATTGACATCGATAATAAGCAAGCGTTGGAAACAATTTTCCAGCCTGTGACTAAACCTCTCAACTTAATTGCTAACGCAAATAATCATTCTCTCTTACCTGCTGTAGACGACGAAGAAACTAAAACACCATTCATAAAAAGCATTATTCAAAAAAATGTTATCTCTAAAAATAACACTGCAAAAGTCACCGATCCAGACGAATCTCAATCTGACACCGAAAGTGATTATTCATATAAATCATTAGAAGAAAGCAAACCAGATCGCGACACGTCGTCCTGGTCAGTATCATCAGAAGCATTAGAAGATGTTCCATTTGGCGTCAGAGCAGAAAACGGAAAATTAATGTTAGGTTCAGCTTGCGTAACAATCGGTGATGATTATATCACAGTAGCTGGACGCAAATATCATAGTACACCTGGTATAAAACAGTTGCTGCTAAAAAAAGACGTTGATTTAAGTTTAGTCACAGTCAATGATATGCAAAATTATAAATCAATGTTGCTTGACACCAATGCACATCGACGGGACCATGATCCAAGTAAACCAATAAAGAGTAATAAAGGACAAAAATATTTACAAATTGTAAAACCCTTATTCAAACTTCAAACACAACACAAAGGAAAAGGTCTACCTTTAATGAAAACATGGAAAACAAACATAGATTATGTGTATTGGGACGATCCAAATGAATTGGTGGAGAGGTTAAAATTATTAATTGCGTCTCGAGATGCTGGCAATACTGGATTAGACAATGAAATTATATCAATTATTGAAGAATTGCGTGAAAGTAAAATTATAAATAATTAAATAAATGTTTGCTAATGATGGATGTTTTTCATTACACTACTAACCTTCGAATAAAGTACACTTTCAACATGAATGTGGATAAATTTGGGCACTATATTCATAAAAGAATGCGTTTGTCAGAACTATTTGACCTTTATGATAACGCTTTAACAAAAACAGAAAACGGAGAGTTTAATTTAAAATCGTCAAGACTAAGAGGAATTAGATTACCCATAGAAGCAGACGATGCTGTGAATAAGGATTATGTTGATCATTTTCAGGATAATATGATAAACGAATTACATAAACTGAATGAGACATTGCGTTCACAAACCATGACAGATATGCAAAATTTTGTTCAAGCTACTATAAAAACAAAGATATCAGAGGCTTTGGCTCATTTGGAAGATAAGTTTTATACTAAATCAGAAATTAATAAATTACTTAAGAAATCTTCATAATGACGAAACAACAAATAGTTAACGAAATACACCAGCAAGCACGAAGAAATTTTGTTCGAAGACCTGTTATTCTAAAGGGAATAGATGATTTATGGCAAGCCGATCTGATAGACATGCAAAATTTAACAAAGTATAATAAAGGTTTCAACTACATTTTAATTGTGATTGACTGCTTTTCCAAATATGCTTGGGCGGTGCCAATCAAATCAAAAAATAAAACTTGTGTTACCAATGCATTCGAATCTATATTATACAATAGTCATCGAAAACCGATTAATTTGCAAACTGATCTAGGAACAGAATTTTATAATAACATATTTCGGAATCTCATGAAGACGAACAATATAAACCATTATTCAACTTTTTCTACCAAAAAGGCTTCGATTGTCGAACGATTAATTAAAACTATCAAAAATAAATTATATAAAAATTTTAGTTTAAATGGAAGTTATCGGTGGTTAGGATTACTAGAAGTTATCTTAAAAACATACAATAATACGAAACATCGTACTATCAATTGTAAACCAATCGATGTAGATAAATTTAACGAACCTCTAATTAAACATAATATTAAAAAAACCCACAAATATATATCACTAAGGAATGGACCGAAGTTTAAAGTCGGTGACTATGTTCGAATAAGTAAATACAAACAGCATTTTGAGAAAGGGTATACTCCTAATTGGTCAACTGAACTATTTACAATAAAAAATATTAATAACACAGTTCCAGTTACGTATTACTTAGAAGATCAACGTAAGCAAACTATATTGGGAACGTTTTACGAACACGAGTTGCAGAAGACTAAATATCCCAATGTTTATTTGATTGAAAAAGTTATAAAAAAGAAAGGAAATAAGCTGTTTGTGAAATGGCTAGGTTTAAGCAATGATGAAAATAGTTGGATTGAGAAAACTGCAATTCAAGGCTAAAATGGTTATTAAATAAGAAGTTTAGTCATATTTGTTTCATTGCAACTTTGGCGATGCAAGGAGGTGGGCTAGTTAATAGTATCATTAATAATTTACCGTTTGAGGTTCATTTGCCTGGTTACAATTACTGTGGACCTGGCACAAAACTTCAGAATCGTTTACTACGGGGTGATCGAGGGGTGAATAAGCTAGACGACGCTTGTATGCAACACGACATAGCATATGCAAAACATACAGATCTGCCTAATCGTCATAAAGCTGATTTACAACTTCTAAATATGGCAAAACAACGCCTTAAGTCAAAAGATGCTGGCAAAGGCGAAAAACTAAGTTCATGGTTAGTGAGTAAAGTTATGAAAGCCAAACTTAAAACCGGTGCTGGCGTCAAAACGTTTAAAAATTTTGTATCTAAAATAAGATCAAAAATCAAGAAATTGAAACACAACGATAGTAAATCTTTAATTGACGCTGCTTATTCAGCAGCTAAGAAAGTATTTCCAAATAAAAAGAAAATTCGGATACCACGTGTAATACCCATACCAAAAACTGGAGGCGTTCTACCTTTGATTCCAATTTTTGCTGGTTTATCGGCATTAGGGACCTTAGCTGGAGGTGCAGCTGGCATTGCGAAAACCATTAATGATTACAAATCCGCTCAGAAAAATTTGCAAGAAACACAACGACATAACAAAGCTATGGAGGGTGTAGTATTAGGCAAGGGTCTATATATTAAACCGCACAGAAATGGTCACGGATTATTTATAAAATCTTCAAAAAACTGAAATGTAAGCTACCTAATCGTCCTCTAAGTAATATCGATATAATAGAGTACGCATGTGACATCCCCCACTTCAGAGGAGTTTTTATGCGAGATCAATTACCAAGAACACCAAAGGATATCGAATGTGGTATTGTTAATTTGGACGAGTCTAGGAACAAGGGGACGCATTGGGTGGCTTATGTTAAAGTATATGACTATTGTGAATATTTTGATAGTTTTGGCGAGTTGAAACCGCCTAAAGAAATAATTCGTTACTTTAAGAATTGTAATGTTTGTTATAACTACACAAGATATCAGTCATTTAATACAGTTAATTGTGGTCATTTATGCTTAGAATACCTATTGCAATTTTGGAATAAAATGTATAAAATATATATCATTCTTTTATTTTCGCCATTTGCAACATGTCACTCACGTTGTCGATAACAGGAAATTCATCAAGTTTATCCACATACTATCCAAACACTCTGCAATTAGATGGACAGTATGAATGTGCTTTATTGCATATTTCAACATTCAATTCCATTCCGAATATTGATAAAACTAACAATAAGTTATTCTATGGATCTAATGACGTTATTGAAATTCCTGAAGGGACTTACGAATTACAAGATATCAATGATTATTTAAAATCTGAAATAAAGGATGCATCAATCAATCTACAGTGTAATAACAACACATTGAAAGCAACTTTGTACTGTACAAAAGATATTAATTTTTCTGAGGAAAATACCTTTAGAAGCTTGTTAGGGTTTAAAAAACAAATATTGAAAGCAAATAAATGGCATGTGTCACAGTTTCCAGTAAACATTTTACCAACAACCGTGATCAGGGTTGAATGTGATATCGTAAGCGGCTCATACATAAACGGCGAATCAAGTCATATTATTCACGAATTTGCACTAAACGTACCACCTGGATATAGGATTATAGAAATACCTAAAAACGCAATTTACTTCCCCATTAACCAAAGCAACATAAGCTGCATTAATATTAGACTTTTAGATATAAATAATAATTTAATCAATTTACGTGGTGAAGAGGTACAGTTGTATTTACATCTTAGAAGAAGAAATGATTGATTATAATAAATATACGCATCAACCAACTACACGTATCAGTTTGAATCAAGAAATCAATCATACAAGAGCTCGCAATAAAAAGAAAATAAAATTAACGAAAAGCAATAAGGCATTCTTAAAAGCGATCGGCTTATTAAAATGAATATTTTAGACGTTTTATCGACTCCGTCTTATGATAATAGTGTAGAAGGAATTGAATATCATTCTTACAAACCCTATGTAACTAGTTTTAACAGAAATGATGAAATCCGCATACCAATCAATCAACAGGATCTATATGTACTACCATCAGCAAGCACCTTGTATTTGGAAGGGGATCTTATCGTTAGAAAGCGAGATTCTAAGGATTCTGCCACCAGTGTTCAATTTACAAATAACGCTTTATTGTACTTATTTCAAGATATAAGGTATGAGCTAAATGGAGTGGAGATAGACAAAATAAAGAATGCTGGCGTTACGACCACAATGAAATCTTTAATATCAATGAATGACAGTGAATCTAAGACGGCTTATTCTTGGGGGTGGAATATTGATGGTATAAAAAATATTAATGGAGGTAAATTTTCTGCTTCTATACCACTCTGTAACATAATGGGCTTTGCAGAAGATTTTAAAAAAGTTGTGATAAATAGTAGACACGAACTAATATTACTAAGAAGTAACACAAACTTGAATGCTGTAAAACTTAATACCGGTGAAATTGTAGAAGACGTTCAAATAAATAAAATTATTTGGCGTGTACCACATATCAAAATATCTGACAAAGAAAAGCTTAATTTTTTGAAACTGTTAGAAAGAGATAAACCGCTTCAAGTGATATTTAGAAATTGGGATCTGTATGAATATCCAGCTTTACCTAAACCTACAAAACATACTTGGGCAATTAAAACTTCGTCACAAATAGAAAAACCTAGATATATTATTATTGGTCTACAAACAAATAGAAAAAATAATGCAAGTTCTGATATGTCTCAGTTCGATCATTGTAATGTTCGCAGTGTTAGAGTGTATCTCAATTCAACATACTTCCCATATGAGAACCTAAACGTTAACTTCGCAAACAACAACGTTGCCTTATTATACGAACAATATGTTAGATTTCAACAGTCATATTATGGACGTCGTCCAGAGCCCTTGTTGAGTGAGAAACAATTTAAAGATTTAGCGCCGTTATTTGTTATCGACTGCTCTAGACAAGTAGATAATTTGAAGACAGGTCCGGTTGTGGACGTTAGAGTGGAAATTGAAAGTGATTCTGATATACCAGATCAAACCGCCGCGTACTGTCTTATATTAAACGACTGTATAATTGAATATAAGCCACTGAGTAATACTGTAAAAAAATTATCATGAATCAGGATACCATCATAGTGGATATTCAAGGATTTAAAGATCTGTGCAACAATTTTATAGTAAAAGAATTAGCGTTCGCAACCCGTGATTATACACAAGTGTTTTTAATAAAACCTCCATATTTATTCAAATATTTAACAACTAATGAAAAAAGACAAGTAAAGTGGTTGGAAAACAATAGAGGTATTCATTGGAACGAAGGACATATTGATTATAGAGAATTTCATCGTATAATCGTTTCCTATCTAGAAAACAAAAATATCTTAGTGAAAGGTTTGGAGAAGGTTAAGTGGATAAAAACCCTTTGTGAAAATTGTGAAGTGTCAGATCTTGGTGAAGACCAGTGTCCTAACTTGTTTGAATTGCATAAGAAATTCTGTGATAAAAATTTTAATTGTAATGTACACACAAATCATTGTGCTTTAAAAAATGTGTTATGTATAAAAAAGCATTTGGAGTGGCACTAAAGTGTTTTGTTTTGGTTTTATAAATAAAAAAAATAATTTCTTCAGTAAAATGCATTTTTATTTTTTAAACATCTTATACATGTAAGACATAGAACGCAATTGAATATAACAGTGGTATCTTTATTAAAAATCATTGTCTATTAAAGATTTCGAAATTTTCTTAACTAACGCTTCTGTATCGTCCATAACACTATCCATAGCATCCTTAACAATGTACTGTGCACTTATCACAACGTTCTCACTTTCATCATCGCTGCCACTTGTTTGAGAATTGTTGTTGCAGAGATCAATAACAGAAATTTTTATTAACCTAATACCTCGTCGTTGTAATCGGCTCATAACAAAAGATTGTGTAGCGTTATGTTTTTTCAAAGTTTCTCGACGACGTTGCTTGGATTTTTTCTCCTTCGTTAGTTTGCATTGCTCGGGTTCACCGCGATACAGATCGGAAAATCCTTCGTAAGGATCCTGAGCATACTGGCTAAACACAATCTCTGAATCAGATACCTGAAACAAACATTATCCATTTTCAAATCTGATGTGCACACACATAAATCACTAATATATCAGATTAAAATAGGTACTTTACTTACCGTGGACATGATTATAATAACACCAGTACCACTATTATAGTATAATACTGTAAAAACAACTTCTCAATTCTATTAATATTCCGTAAATAATAAAAAATAAACTAACTATCAACTTTATATATTCAAATCAATCTAAAATTGTTAACTTAGCATTCAATCAAGGCTATAGATTAGTTGTTTGAAAATCACTCTTTCGAACATAGTTTTATAGTTCAATATATTAAAAAAATTTAGTATGAATTGTAAACTGCAAGTTTGCATAAATATATCATGCCTTCTTTTATAGTGCGATGAACTGTAACATGTCATAACATGTTGTGTTTATCAATAATATCTACCATTCTGGAACATTATTATTACATTATAACTTATAAGTTATTGTCATGAATTTTGAATGCTAAATATTTAGGTATTGAGAATAAAATACAATAACAATATCAAGGAAACCCTCAGAAGCCATCTTCGGTAAAAAAAGTATAGTTTAAATAGATCAATAAAACAAAGTTTATATTTAACAAAGGTTTATTATTTATAAGTATACAATATTACATAAAAACTTAATAATTACTTCTATAATTTACAATCTTGTTTATGTACATTTAAGTTGTAATGAAACTTGGACACTCACTGAATACAAATTATAGGTTACTTATAGTTTATTAACTTTATTATTCTTTATATACTTACCTGAGTACATATTTTACTAAGAACATTTACATAACCTCTACATAATTATTATAGTAATATAAAAGAGATGATATTTATATGTACATTATAACCAATTACGTATATCAATATTTAGAGGTAATCTGATTACCTTTTAAAATTGAAGAATGCCCCCACGCTCGGGTTGCAACATTGCAATTTGATATAGCACGTTTATCATCATTACTTGATAGTGCTATTTTATTTACACTTTGTGTAAATATTTCATGCTTAATTGATTTGAATAAGATATTTTTTCGATGAATAACATCTCTATTAAATAATACATTCTGGTAATCATCGATAGTTAAATCACGTACCACGCAGGACTTAATTCCTTTTGCTTTTTTAATTACATTATTCATAGTTTTTAATGAATATAACTTAGACCGCAAGCCTACAAATTCAGTAATTAGTTTGCCTCCCATTTCATCCTTGAACAATCCTGGCACTTTTTTATTAATTTGAGTTATCATGAATTCATTTTGTACGGTATAGTTACTAGTATCAAAGTACTCTAAAAAATTGCATTTTAAGTCTTTGTAGAAATCTTCTGTGTATATTAAATAAACAAAAGAATCCGTATCGGTGTAGCATAATCGTACTCTGTCGCCATAAAAAGGTTTAATTATATTATAATGAAAATGATACATATGTGATTTGGATATCTCTAAAACAGTAAAGCCTATATAAATTGGTTTATCCAAAATGAAATGATCGGGGTTCATTTGTATTGCCACTAAGTTTTCCGATAAAATTGATGCACTATGAAAATAAGGATTGCTTACGAGTTTTTCAGCGCAGGTAGTTTTTTTTGTTTTATTATTTGAGCTATTCCAAGTGTCCGATTCATTTAATGTAAGAAAACCTTCACACTAATTTTGTTATTATTTTTCATAAAAAATGCACGCGTCAAGAAAAGTTGTCATGTATATAATGTCACAAGAAATAAATCAAGTAAGAGAGTTACAAGTTCGTTTCAATTTTCATCGTCCGAAAATTAATTATATTAGGAAAAACATAATACAAAAGTAACAAACATATTTTGGTCCAAAACGAGCCGGATAGATTTTACGGACGATTAGCTTACTCGACAATAATAGTGTTCGGTTTACTCGACGAACCGATATAACAAAAGTCACATTTGAAACAAAAGATAAGTCGATATAATTATTATTTCTATCTATCGAAAATAAATAAATTACAACAAGAACAATGTCGCAACAAACTACGGAAGAACAAGATAAGTATATATTCACATTGCAAGAGATCGGGAGTATAATACAGAAAACACAAATTAATATCAAGAAATGTCCTAAGCAAAGACTGACAAAAGGGTATATACAAGCAAGACTGAAGATTCTCGAAGACTACTGGAACACATTCAAGCAGGCGCACAACGATCTTACGACATGCACTCCGAGGGATCAAAAGGTGATATTACCGCATTTTGCCAATGAAGAATTTTACCGAATTGAGGATATTTACCTGGTGCTTCAAGCGGACCTAACTGATCACCTACTAAACCTGGAAGCGTCGGAAGTCGTCAACAAGTCAGCCGTAGCCGTAAGTCAAGATACTGAGTCATTGCCAAATGTAAGTAGTTTGCCACGAATTCAGTTGCCTACGTTCTCAGGAAGATATGAGGACTGGCCTACATATCAGGATTTGTTTACAGCTCTCGTTCACAATACAAATTTAAGCAATGTTCAAAAGTTACATTATTTGAAAACTAGCGTATCAGGGGAGGCAGAAATGTTACTAAGACATATTCAAACTTTAGAAAATAATTATGTACAAGCATGGGAGTTACTTAAGGGGCGTTTTGGTAATAAAAAGATGATTTTAAATTCTCTCTTAAAGAGGCTATTTGGACAAAAGAGGGTTATTAATCAGTCGTCTGGTCAAATTAAAAATATTTTAGATACAACAACAGAATGTATTAACAGCTTAAATAATTTAGAAATTAACACCAGCTCTTGGGATCCTGTTGTAATATTTTTGGTAAGTCAGAAATTAGACCCGGAGACTCTAAAGGACTGGGAGGAGTTTTCTTATGAAAAAACGACTGATCAATTACCTACTTGGGATATGTTGAAAGGGTTTCTTGAAGTTAAGTTCCATACACTTGAATTAGTTATGCCAATGTCAATACATTCAAGAGAGAAACCTTACACACACAAATCATTTCATGCCTCAGCTCACGCTATCAATAATGATGATACGTTTCAATCGGCACATGCCGGTGGGTCTACAAATGCTACATGCACTTATTGCAAGAATAACCACTATTTATTTCAATGTAAAGACTTTTCAAAATTATCTGTAGAAGAAAGGCGCGACTTTGTGAAAAATAACAATTTATGTTTCAACTGCCTTATACCGTATCATAATGCATACAAATGTAATCAAACAACATCATGTCGAGTTTGCAAGAAGAAACATCACTCTCTATTACACCAGTCTAGAGACAATAATGGGAAAAAGGATTTGGGGACAGCAGTTCAATTAGAACCTAAGATTACAACTGCACATTTTTCTCAACAACAACCTGGTCATGAAGTATTGCTAGCTACAGCGCAAGTAGAAGTTATATCAAGTAATGGACACAAACATCTACTTCGTGCATTAATTGACCAGGGTTCTGAAGCTTCATTCGTTTCCGCAAGGGTAGTTGACCTATTAGGTTTATCAAAAACGAATATTAGCGGTGTTGTCTCTGGAGTTGGAGAAGGAAGTCAGATACCAATCAAACACTGAGTTGACCTCACAATTATGTCGCGATTTAATACGAAGGATGTTATACAAGTCAAGGCATATGTGCTGAAGACTATATCTACAAGATTACCATCAAAACACATCGCGATTAATTGTTCACAGTTTCAAACAGTACCATTGGCTGACCCTACGTTTAATACACCAGGCAGGATTGATATGCTGCTTGGCGCTGACGTCTTTTGTAAAATTATAGAAGATGGTTTGCTTAAGATGGTGGATGGAGTAGTGGCTCAAAAAACAAGTTTGGGGTGGATACTGTCAGGTCAAAGGGAAGATACAAAAATGAATAGCAACAAACATAATATATCTACACTACATATCACTAGAATGGTTAAAGAAGACAATGATATGTTAAGAAAGTTTAGGGAAATAGAAATAGACTCATATACAAAGAAGAAATTATTTACAAAGGAACAAGCTATAAGAAGATTTAATTACTTAGAGAGGAAACTGGCAAAGACAGAAGAGTTGAATAAAGAATATACGAAAGTCATTCATGAATATAAAGAGATGGGTCACATTAAGAAAGTTGAAACAACAGACGATAAAAACTCGATTTATTTACCACATCACGGCGTAATTCGTGAAGACAAGGAGAAAGCTAAAGTGCGAGTTGTCTATGACGCGTCTGCAAAGGGTTAGATCCATGGATGATTTAATGATAGAAGATGATCATGTGGAGAAAACAAAGAAGACGTGTAATTAAATTAGAACAATATTAAAAAGGGATGGATTTAAAATGCAAAAATGGTCTAGTAATGTGATGAAGTTTTAGAATATCTACAAGAAAAGAAAGGTAAGAATACAGTAGAGATAAAACTGAACACGATAATAAAAATATTAGGCTTGACATGAGATAGAAAAGATGATGAATTTAAAATAACAGTAAACTTACTTGAAATGAGATATCCTATAACGAAGAGGTCTATGTTTTAATTCAAAAATTGGGGCTTTGCAATTTAGGTTGGGATGATGAATTACCATGTAACTTTTGTGATGCGTGAATAAACTACAAAGAAGGATTAATACATTTACAAGATATAAAGATACCTTGGTGGTTTAAAACAACGTCAGAAAATTATAATAACGTTCATCTACTTGAGAATAGTAGAAGGTGATGAAGTACATGTGATTATGATTGCATCCCGTACTAAAGTTGCGGCGTTAAAACAGTTATCAGTTCCTAGATTAGAACTATGTGCTGCGGTACTACTTTTAAAACTTATTAGCGATGTGATGGAAATCCTAAAGGAAAATACTTAAACCTGAAGAATTGGAGAATATTTTAGAAGAACGCATAAAATATTATCAAAATTTAGTTATAGCAGGAAGAAATCAAGAAGGATAGAAAGGTAAAGATTAGACGTTCCTTTATCAGCCTTTCAAAACTACTCATAAACGAAGCTCACACTAGGACACTTCATGGGGGTATTCAATTAATGATGTCATATTTACGAACAAGGTACTGGATAGGGCGGTTAAAATCTAGATTCAAAAATGTATGTATAATTGTAAAAGTTGTATTGTGGATAAGGCTAAAACAAATATTACTTTATGGGCCAGTTACTAGCACTAAGTGTTAATCAACATCAAGCGTTTTTAATTAGTGGCAGTTGATAGAAATTCTTCTGGGAAAATGGCAAACTGAGTACTACAATAAAGGCACAATTAATGGCAAAGGACACACCCATCACCTGCGGAGATATAGTTGTTATTAAGGATATAATATGTCATGGTGGGCGGTGCTAAGTATATTCAATTGTGCATATTATATTGAGTATTAAGTGGTTAGAAATGTATTAGTTTTTCAAATTTGTTTATATTTTTTACTCATGTTTATGTTCATAAGTATTATTCAAGTTCAAGTATTGTAATATGTTTCAAATTCACTTCTTGTAAAGTGTTTTCAAATTCATCAAAGGTAGGGTTGTCAAAAATTGTTAATTTCAAAATACATAAATACAGTCCATTTGAATGTAGCTATACCTGAGTTATTCATATCATATATTGTGAAAAAAAAACTGTTGTTTTTGGTGGGCGGTATGTCCGATTCATTTAATGTAAGAAAACCTTCACACTAATTTTGTTATTATTTTTCATAAAAAATGCACGCGTCAAGAAAAGTTGTCATGTATATAATGTCACAAGAAATAAATCAAGTAAGAGAGTTACAAGTTCGTTTCAATTTTCATCGTCCGAAAATTAATTATATTAGGAAAAACATAATACAAAAGTAACAAACACCAAGAGTTAATTAAATGAACACTCACTCTTTTTTCGGTATTTTCTAATGTTTTCCCAAAAACGCTGTTGTTTAATAATTTGAAAAAATCCTGTTCAAATACACTTTTTGCGTTTTGTCGTAGTTGCGTATTTAATTCTATATATTCCTTCAAATATGCACTTTGTCGAAACGTAATGGCTCTGTGTATTTTACGTAATATTAATCCATGTTCAATACATTTTTTTAAATGAACATAATGAATCACATAGTTATACTTATTGTAAAGATTTGAAATAAGTTTTTCTGTTTTGCCCCCTGGCGGTATGCATTTTTCAGCACAAAAAGGTAAATCGTTGTGTAATATATGTAAGGTTTCAGGGTACAACATATCTACTTCCAATATAAAACCCCATTCTGCGTTGTCGCTGATATTTTCTATATCTAACTGATCTATTTCGTTTTGATTTAAAAATCGGAAGCCCGAGTGAGGTAAATATTGACCCATACTATAGCCGTAAAGATTGTTACAATCCAAATAAGTTATGAAACAGGAAGGTTTTGTTGCATCACTCGAAGGCATATATTTATTATTAGCTTTTGCATAGCGATGAGAACACATACATAAACCACCCCTAATACCGCTTTGAATCATTCGTACCATAGACAAGTCTGTTAAAAGTTCTAATTTAACTCCTGTTTTTAAAAGCATTGCATCAAATGATAAACTAGGTGCAGTAATATAAAACGCAGGGTCAAGCTTATAATGCAACTTACAAGTTTTTCGAAAATTTTCAAATATGTCGGTAAGTAAAAGTACGTCAGTCTTTAAATACAAGTCAGTATATTGACCCAATGTCTTTATGTTAAATTTGTGCCATACTAATTTAGCGTGGTCATAGTTCTCCTGTGAAATATGTTCATTGCTTATCGAATTGAAAAATAAATGTTTTGCTGGTAATGTTTTTTCTTCATAACATTTCCAATTGCTTACATAATCGTAGGGATAAATGCCTTTTCGTGTAAGCAGTAGAAACTGTTGATTATCAGGGAAGTGATAGCGCAAATTAATAAAATCCTCAATTTGCATAGTATTTGCCAATTTATCTAAGCTAGTGCCTAAGAAATGAAATGAATCTAAAAATCTAATCTGTACATAATCGTTATCGTTGATATGCATAAATTTTGAAAATGAAATATATTTTTCTTTGCTTTTAGGTATGATATTTAATTTACCAGGCGTTTCACCTAATTTTTTAATAAATAAGTGACAGTCGTATCCTGACAAATTATGAAAAAATATGGGTATGAACATAGATATCTTATATTGTAAATTACAATGTCGATGGGCTGCACCACGATATCGACCAGTAATATGACAATGATCTCTGACTTTATTATTCCATAACAGATTTTCACATATGTGACATTTATTAGCTTTTTTATAATCAATAGCGTCTTTTTCTGAAAATATAATCGAGACATTTTGAGTCAATATATTATAAATTCTCTTAATATCTTCAGTAAGAAAATCTATAAATTTGGAAACACAATCAATTCCACGATACGTTTTAAATTCATTGAAATTGTCATTGCACGATGAAACAATATTATACGCAAAGGCTGAAGGAATGTGTCGTTGTAAGCGAAACGTATTTGTGGTATCGAAATCGGCATAGATAGTGAATGGAACGTCTTGTTTTCTATTATAATTTTTAAATTGTAAATATGAACCTTTTTCAGGCAGAACAGTAACAACCCCTCCACACAAATGACTATCAAATTGATCTTCACTAGGAAAAAACACTAAACAGGTTTCGCAAAAATATAGCTTGCCGTGATGCTTAGTTATTTGACTTTTAACGAGACGCGGTAGATCTTTAATGAGGCAATAATGAGATGAATTACCATTTTCTAAAAACAGTAGGTGAATTATTTTGGATTTATGATAGATTTTATCGGGTTTATACAGAGGACCCGTTATAGTCTTACTACCTCTTAACCCGTAAATATAAATATTCAAAAAAGGATTGTTCCTTTCAAAAATATTTATATCTGAAAAAGTGATTGGAAATGAAATATCATTTACGTTCAAGACATCACGAAAATGAGGATATGACGTGACTCTCTCAGGATGCCGAGTAGTTGGATATAAAGCAGCAACTACACACCACAAAAAACAATACCTGTCATCATTTTGAATATTCAAACACGCTTTCTTACTCTTTATAAATTTCGGTAAATCTATAAATCGTGATCCACTAAGAGGTTGATATTTGTTAATATTAATTTCTAAATGTGAATTATTTAAAAACGTCCATCCACTATCTCTTTCTTGAAATTCTTCAATTTTTTTTAATAATATTGTTATAACTTTTTCATAGGTGGACTTGAAACTGTAATTTAAATGAATTATAAAATTTTTTGTCGCAAAAGATTTCAACTCTTGTAGATCATTCTTTAGCATTAAAAAAACTCCGAAATATTCAAAATTTATTTTAACAGAGTAATGTTTTTGAAGCGAGATATCTATTAAAGATTTAACTTGATCATGAATATTTTGTAAGAAACATTCTGGGTAAATATTTGCTTCGGGTTTAGATGTAGTAATCCGATAACTTGTAATACGTCCTTTGAAACAGGAATTTATAATTTCAACGTTGTCATTAATACGAATAGTACTATTATTTTTATGTCTATTACTTCGCAAATGACTAATCCAACAGCGTGAATTCACATCAATGTTGCAAACCGAACAGAATGGCATTTTTAGAATCACAATAACAATAAAATTATTATATAATTCAGAAATATTGAGTTAGCAGCTAAGTTTATAAGACTTTATTACCGATTACTGCAGTAGGTCTTCAAAACTTCACATCTTCAATCGTATCTCTCAATCTCTCATCAAAATGATGTGCTCTGGAATAAGATACGAACATAATTTAATAACACATATAAAATAATAATTTTAATACACTTTTAGGTAATTATTTTGTTACGAGAATAAATCTTAAACAAAAGATACAAAAAATAATAACTAATATATGTATCTACAATAAATATCTACAATATATATAATATATCTACAATTGATTCTGTAATAGAATATATCTCAGAACAATAATATTATTTTAATGAGGAGATCGAATCCACAATTAATGCTTAGTCTACAGGCAGGGCCGAGGAGATAATATTATAAGCCACTTTGCCATTCATCATAGAATGATAATTACTTTTAGGAACCGCGAAAGTACTCAGTCAGATAAAAATAATGAAAACTATCATGGTAATATGAATTAACAACTAATTACATACCCAATATTCACAATACAATAATGTCTTCTCTGTTGATTATGTCCAAAGTATTAGCATTCCCTCGTTAAGTACAGTCACGTGTAATAATATGTATACATTGTCACGTTTTCAAAAATATCTAAACTTGTAACAATCCAGAAAGAAGTGAACGACAATTCGTTCAAAATTAAGTAACCATTAAACGATGTCAAAATAAGGTATACACGTTTATTCCACATTAATGTAATCGAAACAAAATCATAAATAAATTCACACTTCGAATATCATTTTTAACTATCCATGACAATTTCTATAACATGTATACAATTGTACACATGTAATAGACATTGTCATGGCTACATTAAAATGATATTGGAAGTGTATACTTACTTTTGCCGTTTTTGTAACTTCCTTTCAAACCTAACCTTCCAAACTAGGCTTTTTATTTAAAATTTAGTTAAAATTTACCAAAATGCTTAAGTAATTAAGTAGGCTGTGAGCAAGTCGTAAACTTCTTTGCGTTGTTGATCATTAGTTTTTAGTAAACCAAAGGGCATTCAAGATTTATTTTAAGATATATGAATATTTTAATTTATTTTTATTATTTTAATATTTAATTGTTAAAATGTAATTTCTACCAATAACTCATACTGCAATACATCGTGCCTTATTTTATTACTATAGTATCTATCCCTTTTTCATTTTAATTTTTACCCACAGCGGAAGGAACGAAACGAACGCGGTATATGCATTAGGGTTTAGAGGTTGTTTGTTAGTTAGTTTGTATGTATGTTACCGTTTTTTATGAAAACTACTGGGCCAATTTCATTGCAGTTTTTTGCATTCAAAAGGTATCACTAAAGAGCGGGTTTATAGATATATTTTATGTCGGTATGCCACCAGAGGGCGCTGCAGTAGCGTGATACGAGGAGGGGTTTTTCAAAATTTGTATTTTTATCCTCTGCTGTCTGTACCTACACGCTGCTAACTATTCCAATTTTTTGTAATACGCTTTTATACACACCCTCGTAGTAAGTTTTTACCTGTATCGTAGGTGGCATAGATGACACATAACACATCCCAATAACACCTATGACTCGAGTACCAACAAATATTTAACTGTTTCATAAATATGTGCCCCAGCCGGGAATCGCACCCGGGAATCTAATCACTTCGCAGGCAGAGTCGCTCTCGCTACCAACTAGGGTACAGATAATTTCTACTTGGAAATTTGCAAGTATAATAATAATATCCAAATTCCGAATAAAACAATCAGGACGCCTTTTTATTAGTACAACATTAATTATGAAAGTTACACGTCTTATTTTGAATTGCTTTATTTACAAAAAAAAATCCTTTCTCCAAATTAATTAAGTACGCCGTAAATATGCTCACCAAAATGTGGCACTTTCATTGGTCCAATTGGACCAAGGCTACCACAAAGTATGTATTTTATTTTTAACCGACTTCAAAAAAAGGAGGAGGTTCTCAATTCGACTGTATTTCTTTTTATGTTTGTTACCTCAGAACTTTGGACTGGGTGAACCGATTTGGATGATTCTTTTTTTAATCGAAAGCTGGTGCTTGTGGTGTAGTCCCACATAAAGGAGAACCCCAATTTTCGGCCTCGAACCATATGTAATCTGTGTTAGAACATCGGACTAGACAAGAGTAAACTATATACCAAAAAATTCGTCTTATTTATAAGATAAACATATTTAAATCTTAGCTTCAGCTGCTGTTGCCAAATGAACAAAATAATGCAAAAAAGTTTTCACAGTATTTACCTCATTACATACGATTTTATAATCGATTGAATCGATTGATATTGATCGATTGATTTAAAGATTAAAGATTTATTAAAAGTTTTTATTTTTCATAAAAACAGTTTTACAATAGACATAATATGATTGTAAACAACGACAATAGTTGAGACTGTGTCGCCGCTGTTTACGCCCACCTCGGAGAAGCAGGAAATACAAAAAATACCTTAAATCTATTACAATGACATATTTGTGTGGATGTGCGTGTGTGTGTGTGTGCGTTTGTGTATGCATGCGTGTGTGTGTGTGTGTGCGCGCGTGTGTGTGTGTGTGTTTGTTTGATGGAACATAATAATATATTTTATGTATTATTTATTGATTATAATTATAATATTAATTTATTTTTTAAATATTTTCGTATTCCATATAAATCAAAACTATGTAATATATTATAATTACCATTTAATCGTTACGCTAATTTTATTAAATTACATTTCGAATATTTTGACATCGATTAATCGACTGACAATAAAGATGATGTAATCCCTAATAATGTCATTTAGGTAACCATAGTATTTATAAATAACACCACTGTATTGTCATATTTCTCATCGATCTTTCATCTTTCTACGCGTGTTTTGTATATTTTTTATTTATTTATCCAACTTTATTTATTTAATTCCTGGAAAACTAGTGAAAAAACACTGATATAACCAAGCACAGATTGTCATGCAATTATTCAAAAATGATTTGCCATACGTAATATTTATCAGTTCTCATGATAGAATTTTCAAAAAATACAAAACCACGGTAACGGATAGTGGAATTCCACCCGAACCCTTTTTTGAAATTCATTTTTAACTCTATTTTCAGCAAATTTTCAGTACAAAACAGATTAAAATAGACTTTTTTACAGTGTTGACATTCAGATAATGTTATTTATCCCCAAATTTGAATGCTTCCGATCAAACAAAACATGTTTTATCGCATGTTTTATAATCGAACGCTGCAGGGGACATCGCAAAACCGATATAAAAATTTATATTAGGCAATAATTGCAACTTTTGTTGGTGTTACCGTAAATTTTAATAAAGAAGTTTACAAAAAAAATAAGATTTTATCTTTTTGAAATTTTATTTAATAAAATTCGAAGTATGAAGTCAGGGGACACGGTAAAAACGCAAGTTACAATTTTTGGCGAAAATGCCCAACTATTAATTTTTTGAAGGTAGTATGAATAATACGCTTTAAAAATTATTATAACACTAGCTGTTACCCGCGACTTCGTACGCCGAAAATAAAGATCCCTTCATTATAAAACATGTTTTTCGTAAATTGACTAACGAATAGTTTGCAAACAGACCACTCAATCGAAAAATGGACTTAGCAGACCCATATTATTTTTGAGAGACCTTTTCAACGATGCCCCGCACTATGGGGGAAAAAATGATCCCCATAATACCTCTAGGAGAGGTACCCTAAAAACATATTTTTAAAAATATTATTCTACCAATTTAAAGTTTAAATAAACATGTATATTCTTGCTAAATTACAGCTTTATAGCACTAAGGGTATCTGCGATATGCTACGGACGGATGGATGGATGGACGGACGGACGGGTATGACGAAACTCGGAAACTATGAGAATTCTGTTTTGACTTCGGAACCCTAAAAAGAGTCATAAAAGGCGCTTCATAAATAACGAATCAATCAACTACATATAGCAAAATTTTACCTTATCTCTCAGGAACAGGTTTATTTTCCGGGATAAAAAGTATCTTATGTCCTTTCCCGACCTCAATTCTATATCTGTACCAAACATCAAAATCGGTTCAGTGATTTAGGCGTGAAAGAGTTATCCCTCAGGAACAGGTCTATTTTCCGGGATAAAAAGTATCATTATGTTCTTTAGCTCAGTTCTATATCTGTACTAAATTTCATCAAAATCGGTTCAGTGGCTTGAAAGAGTTATCCCTCAGGAACAGGTCTATTTTCCGGGATAAAAAGTATCATGTGTCCTTTCCCGAGCTCAATTCTAATCAGTACTTAATTTCATCAAAATCGGTTCAGTGGCTTGAAAGAGCTATCCCTCAGGAACAGGTCTATTTTTCGGGATGAAAAGTATCATATGTCCTTTCCCGAGCTCAATTCTATATCTGTACCAAACGTCAAAATCGGTTCAGTGATTTAGGCCTGAAAGAGTTATCCCTCAGGAACAGGTCTTTTTTCCGGGATAAAAAGTATCCTATGTTCATTCCCGAGCTCAATTCTATATCTGTACTAAATTTCATCAAAATCGGTTCAGTGGCTTGAAAGAGTTATCCCTCAGGAACAGGTCTATTTTCCGGGATGAAAAGTATCATATGTCCTTTCCCGAGCTCAATTCTATATCTGTACCAAACATCCAAATCGGTTCAGTGATTTAGGCGTGAAAGAGTTATCCCTCAAGAACAGGTCTATTTTCCGGGATAAAAAGTATCCTATGTTCATTCCCGAGCTCAATCCTATATCTGTACTAAATTTCATCAAAATCGGTTCAGTGATTTAGGCGTGAAAGAGTTATCCCTCAGGAACAGGTCTGTTTTCCGGGATAAAAAGTATCATATGTTCTTTAGCTCAGTTCTATATCTGTACTAAATTTCATCAAAATCGGTTCAGTGGCTTGAAAGAGTTACCCCTCAGGAACAGGTCTA
The DNA here is from genome assembly GCA_963932265.1 of Thymelicus lineola. Lineage (NCBI taxonomy): Eukaryota > Metazoa > Arthropoda > Insecta > Lepidoptera > Hesperiidae > Thymelicus > Thymelicus lineola. The sequence goes on from OZ010695.1 coordinate 248,716, forward strand.
TTTTCCGGGATAAAAAGTATCATTTGTCCTTTCCCGAGCTCAATTCTAATCAGTACTAAATTTCATCAAACTCGGTTCAGTGGCTTGAAAGAGCTATCCCTCAGGAACAGGTCTATTTTCCGGGATGAAAAGTATCATATGTCCTTTCCCGAGCTCAATTCTATATCTGTATCAAACATCAAAATCGGTTCAGTGATTTAGGCCTGAAAGAGTTATCCCTCAGGAACAGGTCTATTTTCCGAGATGAAAAGTATCATATGTCCTTTCCCGAGCTCAATTCTACGAGTATATCTGTACCAAACATCAAAATCGGTTCAGTGATTTAAGCGTGAAAGAGTTATCCCTCAGGAACAGGTCTATTCTCCGGGATAAAAAGTATGATATGTTCTTTTTGATATGCTCAGTTACATATCTGTACTAAATTTCATCAAAATCGGTTCAGTGGTTTAGGCGTGAAAGAGTAGCAGACAGAGTTACTTTCGCATTTATAATATTAGTATAGATTGAGAAACGAATTAAAATAAACTGATTATATAAGCTCTTGTTTTATTGCAGTGGTCAACCAAAGGCTGAGATGATAATTAATAAAATTATTGTTGATAAAATTATTTCTTTGTTTCGCAGATTGGCTTCAACCCATTAATGGCCCACTACTGGGCACGGGTCTCTCCTCTCGAGGAGGCTTAGAGTATACTCCACCACGCTCCTCCAGTTTTGGAGGGGTTAGTGGGCAACCCGAGTGTCGGAAGTTTTCAAACCGCCCGAGGGCCTCCGACATGGCTTAACGACTGTTATGTTACGATAACAACCGGGACCGACGGCTTTACGTGCATTCCGAAGCACGGAAACGCTCAAAAAAATTTTGCCACTAGCGGTCACCCATCCAACTACCGACCGCGCCCGCTGTTGCTTAACTTTGTCGATCGCTTAGGATCGACGCAAGCCGCAGCGATGAGCGATTAATAAGAGTAAATTTAAAATATTTTCAAAAAAATAATATTTTAATAATAATTATGGATCAATATAAATTGAATCACAACAGCCTAATAGGGCTTATTTGCAAAATCAGTAAATATCTTTAAAAATTAAATTGCCTATGACTGTATTTGTCATGATCACTGAATTCGACTAAAATAATGAGTAAAGTTACAAAAAAATTGGTTGTCTGTAAAGTCGGTTTACGGACAATGGTTTTACGTGATAACGTCTATTTCGTAGAAGAATAATTTATGATATAAATATTGTAATCACGTATTTGCATAATTACGTAAGAACGTAATGGAAGCCCTACGCACGGAGCCGCGGTGCTACTCGCCAGTTGTGTCAGCTTGAACATGGCTTGACGCGCCACCGCGACCCGCGTATCTAGCTAGATTATAATATTAAATTTCATACTAACTATACGATTTTAAACATATTTGAGTTGAAAATTTGGTTTAAATCGTTTTAAATATCAGGAGCTGCGCGACATCTGTGATTTTCTTGACTACAACTAAAGTCCGAGTCGATGTACTGTGTAAAGTTCTTTCAAGTAGTTCATACCTATAAACAGAGATGACGCTATTGTAGATTTTCGTTTTCATATAATAATAATACGTACGAGCTACGAGAAATCATTTCTTTTCAAAAGATTGTAAAATAAAATAAAAATTACAATTTTACATATTAAATTACAGATATATATTTCGTTTTATTATTATTCAGCGTATCTCTTTCTCGATACTTTGCGCGCGTTGTGGCTCGTGACCTTCCAAGCGGACCGATTACGCTTGAGTGGGAGAGAGACGGCCGGTCTAGCGTGCCTCTCTCTCTAATGCTGCGCGCGCTTCCGTGACGTTACTCGGTTTTCGTGAATGCCTCTCAGGCTCATCGTCTTTATAAACGTTATCACGTTAAAACGGCAAAAGTAAGTATACACTTCCAATATCATTTTAATGTAGCCATGACAATGTCTATTACATGTGTACAATTGTATACATGTTATAGAAATTGTCATGGATAGTTAAAAATGATATTCGAAGTGTGAATTTATTTATGATTTTGTTTCGATTACATTAATGTGGAATAAACGTGTATACCTTATTTTGACATCGTTTAATGGTTACTTAATTTTGAACGAATTGTCGTTCACTTCTTTCTGGATTGTTACAAGTTTAGATATTTTTGAAAACGTGACAATGTATACATATTATTACACGTGACTGTACTTCTATATCTGCAAATGTAGTCAACAAATAAAATATTTGCTTCAACCAGAACCTCCGCTGCCTCACAATTCATAATAAGTGATCGTCTGAAATAAAAAAAGCACACTTATTATAGTACTGATAATGAAAACAAAAATTTAATGAAATGAAAATCATAATAGAATATAATATTTAACATAATAATTACCTTATAATAATTTTGCTACCGATTTTACCATTATTAGAATTAATAGCTATAACTTGCACTCAATAATCGAATTAAATTTAAATTAAAATACACATTTGCAATTAAAATACATATTTGCATACACGTGCAAATAGTACCAATAACAATGGTATCAATAGTGTTTTGTCAAAAAGTGTCGTGTTCCATCCGGTTAGGCAGTACCTAACAGTATTTTGCAAGATTTTCATTTCGATCAGGGTTGACATCCAAATGCAAATAATTATGTTATAATTATTACCTATTTACTCGAAAAAATGTTGTATTTATTATTGAATTATTATATACAAAGTTTATCTATTTTAATATAGGTATAGATTATTTATTTAAGAGTGCTACTGGTCTGTTAATTTACTGGATTATTCAAAATTTTCTCGATAAGTAATTACCTACACAAGAATATAAAAAAACCCAATGAAACGTAGATAAAAAATCCTTTTAATCGTATATTTTATTTTTACAATTTAAGTTGTGATGTTTTAAATTTGTATCGTTTGTCAACCCTAACAAAAATATCATATTTCTCAACACATTATTTGTGATTATTGCACACCTATTTAAAAGTGTTATTCAGCAATACGAAATTTTATTATTACGTAGCTAATTTGGTTATGGATGTCACTTCCACATATTTTAGTGTAAAAAGGGATCATCAGTCCATACATAGTATGTAGCATGTATGACAATTATTTTGGTAGCCCTAAGCCTTGGTGCTGCGTTAACAAATAATGATTCTAGAAAATTCTTAGTTATCATTTTTTTACAAATATAATACGTACAAATAAGAAATGTCTAATTTGTGTATTATACTTATTAAACACACTTCCATTTAATTTAATACATTTCCATGTCTTTTCTGACTTATAAGCTAACGTTTTCGGAGCTCAGTACATCAAATTCGAGCCTCGGCTAGGAACCTACTCGTACAGCGACTACAGTGAGACCAGCGCCGAGTGATTACACTCTGCAGTTCAGTCCTTAGAACAGTGGTTACATTGGTAATTATACTTCAAGTGGCTGCCATTTAAAATGTAAGTCTTTACCGTTTTTATTAATTTTCATATTTTACTTCAACCAATTTATATTTCAGATACAACATGTAGCCAAATACTTTGACAGTTTTTCACTAAGTTATTGTAATTTACTCACCATTACGAGTATTATAATCGTCAATAGATTAATTATAAGTGCAAGGAAATAGTTATATTATTACTAGTTAATTCCAAGTAGATAAACATTAACCTAACATTTTATTTTTTTTCAGCATAATAAGGTATTGCAAGTAATAATAACTAATTAAAGTTTGATAATTTACAGGTCGGACTCTGAGTGCGATCAATGCAGCAACTCTACAGACGTTGAACACAGTGCCGAGCTCCTGCGAAAACATTCTACTCCTACCAGCAAGCGTAAATCTACTTCCGTTAAGAAATCGTCTGCCATTATAAGGTAATCATACTAAATTTACATCTACTCATTGTTCCTATTTAAATAATAATATTTCAAATTTTGTACTTACGTTCGATATATTTATGTGACGTTGCGGTCAGTGGTCGACTTTTTATTCCACATTCACTTTCGTTTAAGTGTTCGTATAATATGTAACCCATAGTGACACTACACTTTTATAACTTGCACATTTTTACTGTTCAATGATAAGGTTACTGTAATAGTTTATGATATTTTTTATTTATTTTGAAATGCCAGTGCCTATGCGCTATTGCTACAAATGTCGATCAAGTTTAAGTTTATTCATATTCATGATTTATTTTAATATAATTATCTAATCTTATGATTGCACAGTAAAAATAATTTTCTTTCGTCTTCGGTAAACTTGATTTTTCAAGTAGACTATATTGATTCTTAATGTTATTTAATTGTTACTCTCACTTACAAGTAACAACAATTTATTTACATGACCATCACTAAAATTTTTGTATTGATTTACATACTGCAAACAGTCTGTATTCATTGTGTTATTTTTCGTAATCGTGGTTTTGACCATCGACACCATGTAATATCAGTAAGTTATTTCATACTTATATGGGTTATTTATGTTTGTTACAGAAAAAAGGGGAAGACTGTGGACATATTCAATCTTAGTCGTGATGGTGGCAAATCCAAAGATCCTCCATCGCGCGTGCTGTCCACGTACTTCGTCAACAGGGTTGCAAACGGCAACGAACGTCGGGCGATCAACACAACGGGGGACTACCTGGTCGATTTAAAAGTGTATCAAACCAACGATGCGCACAATACTGATGCACAAGAGCTCTGGAAGAAAGCGCTAGTACGGATAAAATTCCAGACACAAGACGATACACCGCAATGGCGTAAACTTCAATCTCTGGTGCACTCGGCGGATGCACTGTGTGAGGACCACCCTACATTTATATCAAATGAAATCTGTAATTAACCTTATTACCTACTAAATGTTGTAACTATGAATAAATATTTTTTTCTTATTGTTTTGTTTCCTTTCTCAGCTGAAACCGCGTTATTTATATCTACAAACAGTTGCTATTTTGCATTTCTAATTATGAAATTTTAATGAAGCATTCTGTCCCAGGTTACCAGAAATCTTATTGGGCATTCTGCCCCACGACGCGAAGGCAAACGCCTGAGCGAAAGTGGGGCAGAATGCCCAATACTATACTACTGTTCCAAAACTGCGAAGAAACCTATTCTCCGAAGGAGCAGTGACAAGACAAGGATATAAAGTTGTTAAAAAGGATAATTATGCATTAATATTCAAAGGAAATGAAATAGTTATGTGTGCATCTTTATTAAGTAACAATTTATATGAACTTAAAATAAAATCTCTACAGAATCCTGTGTGTAATGTTGTGCAGAAGGCCGATCTTAGAACTTGGCATGAACGTTTAGGACATCTGAATGTGAGAGAGATTCAGAACTTATGTAAGAACAACGTCATAACTGGTGTGGATTTGTCCGAATGTGAAAAGTTTGTATGTGAAGGCTGTGCTTATGGTAAGCATGCCCGGCAACCATTCAAGAAGTCAAACAGAGGACCACAACAGCCAGGTGATGTGGTTTACAGTGATGTATGCGGACCATTCAGCGTGCCATCTGTACAAGGTATGAAATACTTTGTTATTTTTAAAGATGCAGCAACGTCCTATAGATATGTATACTTTATCAAACACAAGAGTGATGTGTTAGGATGTTTTAAAAGGTATAATACAAGGGTCAAAAATTTATTTATGCATAGCGTGCATACATTGCACACAGACAATGGTAGAGAATATGTCAACAATGACTTCAAAGAGTACTTGGAAAGTGAAGGTATTTCTCATGAGCTTACTGCACCATATACGCCCGAACAAAATGGCAGGGCAGAGCGTGAAATCCGGACAATTGTGGAAAGTGCCCGCTCCATGATGTATGCCCATAATGTACCCCTTGATCTATGGGCAGAAGCAGTAAACTGTGCTGTTTATTTATTAAATCGCACATCTTCCAGTCAAACACCAAATGTTACACCATTGGAGTTGTGGACAGGTGATAAACCTTCATTAAATCATGTCAGGGTGTTTGGATGTGAAGGATATGTACATGTTCCCGATCAGCTAAGAAATAAAATAGAGAGCAAAAGCCGCAAGATGATGTTGGTTGGCTACGAGAACACAAATTATAGAATGTATAATCCGGAAACCAAGAAGGTTACAGTGTCGAGAAATGTTATTTTTGATGAACACAGGAGTCCTGTTATAATAAAGAATCAAGTTCAGATATTCATAGGTGATGAAAATATGAGTGAAGGTGTCGATGATACCACAGGGATTGAACAAGAAGCTGTGGAGGCTGTGGACAGTGAAGGTTCCCAAAGCGAGGACAGTATACACACAGCTGTAGATGAGAATGATGAGACCTACGAGCCCTCACAAGAAATCGACTTTGATCACATAGATAGGTCAAACATCACACTTCGTCGGCGAAGAAATCAGTTCTTCGAAGCTAACATACTGGAACTGAATATTCCTATGACTTATGGTGATGCAATAAATAGTGAGAACAGTGAGTTATGGTTGGAGGCCATAAACGAAGAACTTGAAGCTCATCAGAATAATAATACCTGGAGTTTTGTCGACAGATGTAATCAGAGAACTATCACTTCAAAATGGGTCTTTGATATTAAAAGAAACCAAGACGGGGAAGTACAAAAATATAAAGCTAGACTCTGTGCGCGTGGCTTTACACAAATTGAAGGAGTGGACTACAGTGAAATCTTTTCACCTACTACAAGATATGAGTCTATAAGAATACTGTTGTCTATTGCTGCAGAATATAATTTGTTAATCAGGCAACTAGATGTTAAAACTGCCTTTTTATATGGAGAACTCGAAGAGAGTATATTTATGGAAGTGCCAGATGGTGTCAAAGCACCCATAAATAAAATATGCAAACTGAATAAGTCACTGTATGGCTTAAAACAAGCAGCCCGATGTTGGAATCAAAAATTTACAGCATTTTTATTAAAATTTGGTTTTGTTCAGTCACAAGCAGATAATTGTGTGTTTGTAGGTAATTTCAATGAGACTAAAGCTTGGTTAATTTTGTATGTGGACGATGCTTTAATTATGTCAGAGTCAAACATGGTATTGAATCAAATAATATGTTATTTAAAACAAGGTTTTAATATCAAAGAATTGAGCTTAAGTTGCTTTATAGGTTTAGAAATTTCAAAGTCTGATAATTGTATATGTATTAGTCAAAAACAGTATATAGATCAAGTAATAAACAGATTTAATATGAGTACAGCACAACCTTGTAATACACCTATAGATGTAAATGTTCAAATCTGTAAAGGCGGTGATGATAAGCAAGTAAATTTTCCTTACAGGGAAGCCATAGGGTCATTGCTATTCTTATCAACAGCAACCAGACCAGACATTTCTTATGGTGTTAATTTGTTGAGTAGATATGTCAATAATCCTAGTTCAATTCATGTAACCCAACTTAAGAGAATAATTAGATATCTCATTAAAACTAAAAATTTGTGTATAAAATATCAAGGTCATGAAAATTTAATTGGGTATTCAGACTCAGATTATGCTGGGGACTTAGACACGCGGAGGTCAACCTCAGGTTATATTTTTATGTTGAATGGGGGACCCATTTCATGGGCCAGCCAAAAGCAATCATGTGTAGCCTTATCCACAACTGAAGCAGAATTCATGGCTGCATGTGAAGCTGCCAGAAATCTATTGTGGCTAAAACAGTTTTTCAAAGAAATTGATATCAGTCAAGATTGTACAACTTTATGTATAGATAATCAAAGTACAATTAAATTAATAAATAATCCAGTTTATCATAAAAAGACCAAACACATTGATATTAAATTTAATTTTATTAGGGAAAAAGTCAAGCAAAAGTTAATTAATATAAAATATGTACAGAGTTCTGATCAGTTGGCTGATATTTTTACAAAGGCTTTACCTCTTGCTAAATTTGAACATTTGAGAGATGAAATAATGTGTATGTAGGTTGATCATTTACTACATAATAAGTAATGTTTAAAACTTTAAATACTATGAATATTTTTTTAGCAAGTGTATTAGGAAAGACTTGTTGTAGGTATATATAAAATTTAGTGGGAGTGTTGTAATAAAATTTTATATTTACCAACTTATACTATTATCTGTATGCATGAAAAAAATGTTGGCTATATGTGCTGTGATGATTTAAGTTTTGTCTATGCGTTCCCTTTATCTATGCGTTCATTCATCTATGGTTTACTTGCTGTACGCTACGCTGTGTTCATATAAAAGTTTAAATAAAATTTAAGAAGAGAAATCTTGTATTTCACTGAAATCAAACCTGAACAAAACAGATGCACAGACACGTCAAACTTATACCCGTCTTGTTTCGTCGGAGGTTAAAAACAAACAACAAAATTTTGAAAAATTAAATGTGGCATGTCAATTAAAAGGGCTTTGTAGGGATCTCAAATATATTATTTTTGTTATAGTTCTGCAATGGATAGTTTAAAAATTACTTACAAAAGAACGAAAATTAATTACAGATGCGTTGCCGGCCAAGAAAGACAGAAGAAAAATAAAGAAAGATTATAGAACTTATTCACTATGATTAAAAAAATCAGAACTGAGTGAAACTCCATCTATTGGGTAGTTAAAGATACTTGTACATTAATAAATTTTTCCTTGGTAATAACACCGTCATGCATGTCTAACGCAGTTTAAACAATAACCCTTCAAAATTAATTTTACGCGCAATTCAATGTTCTGATTTGAGTTATACTTTGTGGTTATCCTGTCTCCTTTCCTGTGGCAAGGTCAATGAAACTATGAATGTATATAATGACAACCAGTCACCAGTTTCACACTTTTTAGAAATGAATGTGCACTGTGTTATGGGTTATTCACCTGTATTGGATGGTAGGTATAACTAATATTTAGAAGTACCTTCAATTGCTTAAGAACAGTTGTAGAATAAGCTTTTTAGAAATTTTAATATAATTTTAATATAATGTTTAATACTTAATTAGCTAATATTGCGGTTAAATATGAAGCAGATTGGGTTCCAGTGCGCTTATTGCACGCATTGTTCTTCGAAAATCGACATCAGTGGATTTATCTATTCTGTTTGTCGGTGCAACAGACGAGCTAATTAATAGAATGGTGAAATAATAAAAGATTATAAAAATCCTGAAAATTACATAAAAATAATAAGAGACTTTATAATACTTCTTTAGTCTTCTCTATATGTATGTATGTATAAGGTTATAGAAACATTTTTTAAACTGACGCTCAAGACAGGAGGCATAATGATATTTTTCTGTCGGCTCCAGAAATTCAAGTTAAGAATTCAAATGGTTTGTTTCTTCTTTTTCACAAATCACAGAAGACAATATTGTCCCTAATCCTTTGATAAACTCGGTTAAAACTAAATAAATTTGTCAAAACCTTAAGACTGATTTCGGTTTTACGGTCGTAAATGCGACATCAAAGCGTATTCTCATATAATAATATTATTCGAATATCTGAAAGCCGCGTCTAATCATTACACGCTCTGTGTCACGATGTCGGACAGTGCTCCAATTAACAAACACGAATTACTCATGCAAATTAATGGTAATGTACTAAAATTCATGCAGATCGTAAACAACAGCTGTGCTCTGAACTTGAATGATTCGCTGATGGTTATTTTTTGAGTCAGACGTAGCGATTTGTGTATTTTGTAGCAACAGATACAAGCGTTGCGATTGTTAGGAATTTTAAAATTAAATTATTATTCAGTTTCTCAATTCGGTGCATTCACTCCATATGATGATGTAATGACTCTAAAGTGAGGCAAAAAAGCTTGAGTATACCTTTGAACCATGGCAGGTAACATGTTATAAAGTTTATGTAAATCGGCCTGAAATACATTCTGCGGATGCCCGCTGTCTTCTTCAGCTCGTCAATCCACCTGGTCGGGGGGCGTCCTTTTTGGGTATGCTCCTTTTTTAGAGACGTGGATGCCATTCGAGGACCTTTCTTCCCCAACGGTTATCGGCCTTCGCACTACGTGGCCAGCCCATTGCCACTTCAGTTGGCTAATTCTTTGAGCTATGTCGGTTACCTTTGTTCGTCTACGGATCTCCTCATTTCTGATGCGATCACGTAGAGAACCGAGCATAGCCCTCTCCATAGCCCGCTGCCCTACTCTGAGCTTGTGGATTAAACCAATAGAAAAGTGTAAGAAACAGGTAAATAATAATTATTTTTATTAGTGTGCTCTGCTTATCCTGTATTTGAAGCCATCTTTGCTTGACTCTGACGAATAACGGACGAGAGTATTGAACCATGTTCCATTTGTTGGAACTCGATTGGATCTGTATATCAGATTCAGGGTCAGTGCACATTTAGTAATAAGAGAGAGTAATAACTAACTACGTGGGCCGGCAACGCATCATTGATGCTTTTGACATATAATAGATAATAGTATTACGTTGCTAAAGACTGTTGTAGCCACAGATTGTAGCCCCCGTTGACTTAAAAAAAGTGGTTCGTCTGATAACGGTTTCTCAAAGAATGTTAGGGATCTTTATATATGTATGATTAGAACCGGCCAAGTGCAAGTCGATCTTGCGCTCCAAGAGTACTGTACACATGATACAAAATATGTTTGGGTAATTATCCTTTTTTACATAACTAAACTCACACAAAACATAACATTCCTGATATTAACTAGGTAAGTATACCTAAAGGTTTTCATGCTAAACTTACAATGACAGACATATATTCCAGTACTCTTATGTTACAACAGACGTGTCGAACAGATATTTCAAGTCATGGATTTCCTCGAAAAATTCCAGAGATTTTGAAATTCAACGCGTCGACCACACTAGACAAATAGGAGAAGAGAAAAATAGCGATTGGACCAATCCCGCATCTGAAATCCATCCGACCATAAGCTGTTTAGCATAAATCCGCATATTATTCAAATGACCCCCCTCCTCCCCCTCCCCATCATGGTAAACGTGGACAATACAATTTGGAATGCATACATGCAGATAAATATGTTGTAGGTATGGACGGATGGGAATTTGTTTGTGTGAACATTTGTTACACTTTCATTTCACGCAAAAACTACTGAACGGAGGAAAAACTACTCATTTAGGTTATGATATTGAATAGGATACTGGGTACTTATTGTTTCGGAAAACATGTAACGGAAAACACGGAAAACACGTCTTTACTCGTGCCGCGAGTGATACTCATGGCCTTGACACTAGTTTCTGCGTGATAATCTGACCACCGGTTTTGAAGTAACGGCCCAACTCAGAAAGGTTCGTTTATTTAGTCGTAAGAAGTTCATAACTAATTGACATTAAATATGTTATATATCGGTTCATCTCAGAGTCATATTGTCAACTTTAAGTGACCTTAGTGCGGACCAACGTCAAATAACCTTATCGATAATCATAATTATCGTTGGAGTGTTTGTGTAGCCACTAGCCACATGTAAAATACGTTGATAGTAAATACAAGACTATGATTTATACTTATTTAATAACAAGAAATTGGGTTACTATTTTTATAACTTAAAGATATTGCAAAGTAGCTTTTTTCTTTAAAATAAGATGAAAAGGTTAGATAGGTAACACATTTTAATTATGGCAGCACTGCTTACAGTCAAGTGTCAATGATGAGTGGTTGATATGACTTGACATTCAAAAACTTCAATGTTAATTAATCATTAAATAATTAAGTAAAGGTAATTGTATACTTAACTTTAATTGTCCGTAAACTGACTTTTGGAGTGAATTTTTGTGATTCTGTACCAAGGAGCGATTCAACTTTATGTGACTCTGAGTTGGGGCGTAAATGTCATTTACATGACAAAGGAAAATCTAAAGCAAAGTCATATCTTATCACCTGTCATAAGTCATGAAAGGAGTGGTAAAAAACTCCCAAGGAAATTTTTCGATAACATTGACAATTACAATGTTAAAGATAAGGAATCTATGAACATTAATTAACTTACTATAATAGCATGTAATATATATTTAACTTGACAGTTGTTTATTGCCATTGCTATCAACATCCTGTGCACAGCCGGCCGCGCAAGTGGGATTTGATAACATTATCACTAACTGTTCTGTGGATACAGTCGAAAGTTACATGCTAATACATACATACGTACGTATTGCAACAAATGAGCTGACTGATAATGAACTGATAGAAAGTGGCTAGCATCGCCAAAAGCATTACCTATGCGTTGCCGACCAAGAAATTAGGGAGAGAAAGAAAGAACTGGCTACCGATTTTTGTTCTTTAGAGGGCGTAATTGTAACTTTTTTACGTGCTGGATATCAAACCCGAGACCTTTTGCTTGAAACGCAGGGACACTACCATATCGGCTACAGAATAAAGCCCCTTACTACTAAAGATGTAAAAGTTTGTTTTTTATTTTGCTCTTTCATACAAAAACTACTGAACGGATTTACATGAAATCTAGCATATAGGTAGACCATAATCTAGAATAAGACATAGAGAACTTATTATACCGGGAAACGCGAGCAAAGTCGCGGGCACTAGTTTGATAAAAATATTTCTTTTAAATACAATCTAAAATTTTTACAAAAAAAAACTGATTTCAAATGAACATCCTTTCCAATAACAATAAAAAAAGAATCATCGAAATCGGCTGGCGTGTTATTGAGTTATTCGTCCATTTGTCGCGCACATACTTAATGAAAATTTAAGACTAATATTGTTTTCTCATGGATGCCATTATCAGATCTCGATAAAATTTAAGTGGGATCATACGACAAGCACCAGCTTTCGATTAAAAAAAGAAAATGTGTGCAATTCACACGTGGTAGAAGTGAAATTTTCTAAAATTTTGGTTTCAAGATAATGAGATGAAAAGCAATAAATCGAATCTTAAAGCAATAAATCGAAGCGCCATCTATGAATACAACTTAGCACTTTTTAAAAATCTATCTAGCAATAAAACGAATGTTCTATCTTATTCCTCGCGCCATCTATGAATACAACTTAGTATTTTTACTGTCTGTATAATCGGTCGGTCAATCGACAGAATGAAAGAATGAAATTCTTATTTTTTGTTGATAAATTCTTTGAAAATATTTAAAAGAGCATTTGAAAGTATTTAAAAACAGTATAAAAATAAAACTAAAAAAAAATAAAACTAAAAAAAAAATACTGAGAGACGCGAACCTGCGCATCAGGTATTGTGTATCTATGTCCTGACCATTGAGCTACGTAGAAGTTAAATTGAAAGTCGAAGTTAGCGGTTATATTATCTTACCTGTCGTTGCATCCGGTTTCAAATCACTAACGATTCTAAAGAAGTTTCACTTCAAAAAGAATCATCAAAATCGGTTCACCCAGTCGAAAGTTCTGAGGTAACAAACATAAAAAAATACTGACGAATGACGGTTCTCAACCTCCTCCTTAATTTTGAAGTCGGTTAAAATAGAACGATTAAGAAAGCAAGCTGTTCTAAATACGCTTCGAGCATTCAGAACTAATGAAAAGAAGAAACGAGAAATGACGGGGTGAAAAGATCTGCAATCAGCCTACATCGGGAATCAGACACGGTCACTGGTTTTCACAACGAACCTGATATGCATAGTTCGCCATTGTGGTGTGATCTACATACAGTAAAATAAATATACAGTTTTATTAACGTTTAAAATAATAAGTCAATCTGCAACAATTTTATTCAATGACATGTTGTAATTGACATTCTGAAGTCTTTCTTCCAAGCAAAAAGCTCATTTACGTAAACGAGATATAAAAGTGCTGTTTATAAAAACGATTTAATTATATTTATCGCATAGCATGAAATTACCAGGCAAGATTTAAAACACGAATTATACAAATTCGAATACAAGATTTACTAGCAATACTCAAGAGCTATCTGTTTCGACACGGTGACAGCCGTAGGTCCGCATTCGGAATATCCCGCCGCGTGTCGTGTTCGCGTCGTATCCGTGTCGTGTCCACGTCGTGTGGAATATGAAAAGTGTATAGTGGTTTGGGTATGTCGCTAGCGGGAAATGATTTTACTAAACTCTGGAAGCTTCTCTGGTTGCAATACTTGCGCGGCTTGACCGCGTTTTTAGTCGCCTTCAAAAAAGGAGGAGGTTTTCAATTCGACTGTATTTTTTATGTTTGTTACTTCAGAACTTTCGACTGGGTGAACCGATTTTAATGATTCTTTTTTTAATCGAAAGCTGGAGCTTGTCATGTAGTTCCATTTAAATTTCAACGTGTAGTTATTGAGTTATGCTTAATTTTGTAGTCGGTTATTTTTTGTCAAGAATTATCCGAGATAATAAGTACCCTACATGTCCTATTCTAGATCATGATAACAGGTATACCTGTATAGGACATCTAGATCATGATATATCATGCGCTGAATTTCATGGAGATCCGTTTAACAGTTTTTGCTTGAAAGAGTAACAAACGTACCTATAGGTATAGTCTATACAAACTTTGAAGCATTGACGTAGCTTGCATGACTTTCAAAAAGTGTTTGTTAACCAAACCAATTTTGAATAAATATATTTGAATTTTGACTTTCACATTAGTAATTCACTAGAATTACAAACCTACTAAGGTTTAGGAGGATTTTCAATTCAATTAGCAGACGTGCCACCAGATTTTAAGTGGTTACCGTTGCTTAAAAATATCAGTATCACCAAATACATG
>OZ010695.1:263557-310373 GCA_963932265.1 Thymelicus lineola
TCCACGCTGTCATCAGCATGGGCACGTCTGCTGTGCTCTGGTGGTTGGCCAGAACCAGGGTCCGACGGGTGCTGCAGGCTGCTGGCTCGTCGCCGGTTTCCACAACTGGGGACAATGAACTTCATTGAGATCTGAGCAGGGGTTAAAGGCCACTTCAACCTTTGATCTATTGCAGAAATTGAAATTTTATGACTTGGAATCGTAGTGTTAAAAGAAGTAGACTTGTCCCACGAGAGACAGGGTTCTGTAAATGGAGTACTATAAAATTTGAAGCTTTTTTAAAGTTGGTTTTATGAGAGTTATCTAGGGAACAATTATTTTATCTAGATTTTAAGCCGAACACGCATCAAGCAATACATACTACAAAATCCCCGAGGCTGCTCGAACAATAATTCTCTGCACTGTTTTGCTAATATTTCTTTCTGCTCAATGCGACTATTTTTAAAAATCCATCAGGAGGTGTCCGCACATCACTTCGTCTAAACAACGCGGTGTTCCTAAGCAATTTATACCATACAAACATTAATACTAGAACGTTTTACAAGCATTTATAATTGAACAAAATAAATTATAAACTAGAAACCCATAGCCCCACACTAGGATTCATTATATCATGGACAACACACAAAGACAAGGACGCGCACCCAGACCGATCAGCATCATTTAAATTTCCACCTCGCTGGCAATTGAACCCAGGACTCTTGGCACGGCAGTTTAGGATTATTAATCCTAAACGAATTTTTCGCATGCACAGTTTGACATCGATTTGAAAGATAAATAAATCAATGTAACTTTTATCGCGTCGCACTAACTTACATGGATCGCTTCTGTGAAAACACGAAAAAGAAACGGAAATAGAAATATGACGACCCTATAACCTAGTTAGAAGTGACCTGTGAAACACTTGGTATAATTAAAAGGATAGAAATAGAAAATTAAAGTTATTAAAAGCACGAATTATCGTATACCTAAAATTAATTCAGTTTGTTTCAAACTTTTTGTGTAGTCCGATAATAGTCATAGAAGTATCAGTATACATAATTGAGCAGACAAGTCACCCTATAGATGGTAGATGGATAATGGACATTTCCATGACTGTAATAAACTTTGTCTTTATAATTTTCCTCAAATTAAACTCAAAACTTTATAATTACCAAAATTATAAAGTAGGCAAAGAACAATACCCAACTGCCATACATCGTTTTATTTCATTTTCAACTTAAGCGTCTTAAAATAAAATAAAATCTAAAAATCGCCGCTTTAATTTCTGAGCTTAGATATATAAGAATTTTCAGCAGACACACCCCAGAACCAAAGTATTTTGAGATTGAATTCTTATAACCATTGAGTCATAGAGTAGGGGAGACTTACGGCTGCCTGTAATTTTTACCATTACTTTATTCTGACTTTTTTTTTATTGACAACCGGAAATGGAAATTTGACATCATTACATTTGTCATACCAACATTAATAACGAAATTCTGTCTGTAATATTGGCCAGAAGTCTCCCTATATCTTGCTTGATACAAGCTATGTATCGAAGTGAGTGCCCGAATGAAAATGGACATAGTTGACATCATTGTTATTATAGTCAATTCATCACTTATAAATAAAATTATTTTACACTGGGTAATACGGGTACAGGTATTAATTTTAAAATACGTAAAATATAATTGAATTGCTTCCGTATAACTGACGTTTTAAGACGCTAACAAAAATAAAAAATAATTTTTGGGCATTGTTCTTTATCTATAAATAAAGGCTTGCACGCTAATAACACCGCAGTAGGTTTTTACATGTGTCGCGGGTCGCATGGACGACACATATAACAAATCACAATAACACCCATGACCCGAGTACAAATATTTATCTGTCACATAAATATCTGCCCCGACCAGGAATTAAGCCTAGGACCTCACGCTTCGCAGGCAGGGTCGCTACTCGCTACCAACTAGGCTACAGGGTGTTTTTAATGGAAACAACCGGCAAACGAGCTGACGATCCACCTGATGGTAAGTGGCTATCGTCGCCCATGGACATCAGTGACACCAAAGGCATCAATGATGCGTTGCTGGCCAAGAAAGAAAGAAGAAAAAGAAAAAAAGAACTCGCTTCCAAGCCAAATCTATGAACCCAACCCATATCAAAACTCATGAAATCTATCGAAAGCGCACGTCAAATCGAGATGAAGTAAGAAAATGCGGGGAGGAAGGGGGATGTAAAGAGTCTTCGACAAATAAATATTTCCTGAGCGACATATTTACACAGCAACGAACGTACATTTTACGACATCCCATCATTGTTTAACAGCTTTCTCCTGTTATATTACAAAGTTATTTGCATTTATTGGAATATTTTCTTTGTCTGAGGAATTTTATTCTTCCGGTTCTAATGAATGAATTAAGCTATTTGTATCCAATAGCTTGTATCCATACAATGCGATATGTACCTAATTGTGGTCGTAGGGTATAAACACAAAAAAGCTGCAGTTGAAAATCTTCAATTCTTTTCTTTCTTTGCCGGCAACGCATCAGTGGCTCCCTTGGTGATGTCTGTGGGCGAAGATATCCACTTACCATCTGGTGGATCGTCAACTCATTTGGCGGTTGTTTCCATAAAAAACTAGTAATATAAGCCACAAATTAAAGTTTAATATAGGTACAATTTTCGTTAAAATATAGGTGAAAATGTAGTTAATATTTTTGTTAGCTACCAAAACTATAATTATAATTTTCAATCAAACAGAGACAAAGACTGGATAAGCCAAGTAACTACTCTGCTCACTATTTCCCCGACGTTGTTCAAACAAAGCCCGCTAGAGCGCGCTGTAATCGTTTTAGCGACTGCTCTCGACGTCCTAGAAACGTTATTAGCGGCTAGTGGCTCCATACTATTCAATTTTATCGCGTGCGCTATTGTACTTCAGGGTTCGAAATGAATGAATTGTAATACAGACTTCAAGAGAACTGAAGACTGATAAACCATGTCTTAAAATTTTACGTTTTGATGGCACCAAACTTTTTCTACTGCAATATGCATGTAAAAAATGCTATATTTACCTACATAATATAACATCGCATACGTTCATAATTTGATCAATGGTACCAACTTAAAATTTTAAATTTAATTTGATCTGTAGTAGATTGTAATCACAGCATCACACGAAACGCTGCCTAATGAAATAAATATTTGCATAAATAATTAAATTTAACATGTATTATACATAGCAATGGAAGTCGCTAGCAAAAACTAGTTATTAATAAAAGCGGTCCCATCAATATGTCTCATTTGATCTAGCCCCTTAAATAAAGATCCCTTGATCAAAAATATTCTGTTCGTCAGACCATACGGTCATAAACGCGTTGTGCTTCGTCCTCGTTCCTCAGCTCCCCTATAATACCATTCATTCCATTAAACACACACTTGCCATTGATTACCATCAAGAGTGAAAAACTGTCGCCATTAAAATTCAAGAGTCGGCGAAAAGCGGAATTAACATAACAAAAAAGGAGAGTCCTATGCATTTTATACTACTTAAAATAAAAAATGAGGCCCTGTTTAAGATTCAAATTCTACCTACTATCTACTTAAGCACTCCGTCGCAATCTCCCTAAATAAATAATCCACCCCCGTTTGAAAAACCTCCATAAAAATTATTAACATTTTCATGAATTCGCGATTTGCCGGCTAGCTATGTAAACTTAGCTGGCATCGGAACAGGTCAGAATATCAATTTTACTAAGTTATGCTTTATGACGTTTCGCAACGTAAATCTTATTAAAGCTAGAAGTTGAGGCTCGTTAAATAAAATTGTATGACGATTTGCCTTCAGACGCTGAGCGGAGCACACGTTTTAGGACGAAATATACTTCAGTATTAAAAAGACGTGCTGAGTAACTACTCATTACTTACAGCATTTATTCTCCTCCATGACAAATCAGCTTTCTAAAATGGTTGTAGAATTAGGAATTTGGATTACAAAAGTGTATTTTTACAATCTTTCAGTTTACAAAACTCATCACAAAACATTAATTTTGGTATCGAAAATCACAATATTAGTACAGTCGATACTCAAGGCAACATAGAATCTAAAACTGCCTTAAAAATAAAACAGGTTTAATCATTACAGATGTGACATCAGACAATCTGACAACAGAACGAAACAATCCTCATTAAATACTTTCATTAGCATAGCTATAAGACTCGCCCTGAAAATAATGGATCGGAGGAGGGCGGGAGGGAACGTAATCGTAAATTATACGGGTATAGACTAAAATGAAAAAGGGAATGTTATTTTGTGAACAAAGATAAAGATTTATTGATTTCAATAACGTATAAAGTATACAATAGCTTTTAGAGCTCCTGACTAGTATCTGAAAGGTGTATTTTTGACTGAAGCCAATATTGATACATGTGATTTTTGTTGGGACGAAGTCAGAGGTTTAAGTTTTTTAATCGACATCTATGTATTCCAACTCATATACAATTATATAAATATTGTACTTATTAATGTTATAATATTCCTTTAATTAAATATTACGACATAATTTCGAACTATTTACTCGCAATTATCAACAGGAATACCTTTTTGGGCTGGCATGAAAGGGAGAACATGAAAAGGTTGATTCTATTAATACCCTGATTAATAAAGTTGATTCGAGAAACTTCTCTGACGAAACGCTGGCATGCATTAATAGATTAGAATTCAACCAGGAAACTCAATTAACTTGGCAAGTTCTAATTGAGAATTACTGTTGCGGCTTGCTTATAAGAAATTATAATACATCCCATCCGTATACAAAGAGCCAAGTTAATTTTTGATGCATGATCTGCTTTAAACAAATAACAACAAATACGATTCGCTACGAAGAATGAGAAGAGTACAAATAAATATATTATCTAAAGTACTGAAAATAATACGAAAATAAATAATCTTAAATTGTCTTAAGTACTCGTACCTCCTCGTACACCAAGGAGTCAATAACAAGATGATAAAATAGTTTTGTAATACCTTTTTATATTTAATTTATATTTCCTTTATATTTTCCGCATCAGGATTTTAAATACTTTATTAAAAAATTAATAACACTGAAAGAGCGCTAAAAATTAATTTCCATCATGGTTCTCATAAAAAAAATCTTAAAAAGGTCAATAATAAAGGTCATCCGAGCAATGCAAACTTGGCCAATACACTGCCGAGTGTTCTGATGATACCCTACTTCGAAAGTAAATATAAATTGTAATTAAAAAAGAAACCGAGCGCTAATGAGAAAAATTGCTTTTAAGTTCATTATAGCGTTATTGCAGAGGGTAGCCAAGACTAAAAGAAAAACTGGATTAGAAATAAAATCAATGCTTTTTCAGTTTTCAAAGAAAATATTTTGAAAGAGTACTCATGTAAATTAAATAAACATTGACACGAATTTAAAGATAAGCATCGTATTTTATTTTGAAATAGTATGAAATTGATTTCAAAAGTCATTTATTGACACTAATTGTCATCAACCGTAGATTCATGAAATATAATTAGCAAGAAATACATTTATTTTAATGTTCCAAATAAAAGTAATGGTCTTCTTACATCAAAAAATAAGGTAACGAAACTTGGCAGCGGTCAGTCACAAACCACAGATAAAATGATGGGATAACAAAAAGAGCTGGATGATCTAAATAGAAATGAAAGACAATTTTACTCCCAAAAGTTTGAAGGAAAACAATGAATTTATGCACAAGTGGTTTTCATGTTCCGATTTTACTTCGGAACCCTGAAAAAGGTGTGCAGCGAAGAATATGAAGCAAGGCACTATGTTAGATACAGAAACACTTACATATTTTCCGCTAAAACCTGAATTTGCGGTTTCTTTTGACATAATTTTATTTTTCACAAGATAAAATTTCCATTTTTGTTCCAAGTAATCAAAGGAGAACCCCAGCTTCCATAGAAACTCAGGCCTAAGTAGACAAGACTGGAAATTGGCTGTCAATTAGATCATTGCAAAAGGTTTAATTTCTCCAATTTTCACGGCTGTCAGCAATGGTCAACTAAGGAAATCCTAGAATGAATCACCTTAATTATAGGTTATGATTATGTCATACTCGTGTCACAGTGCTATTTAATATGTATGTTACACTTACTATATACCTATGAGTTATCATTACAAACGTAATAAAAATAAAAGTTTCTCAAAAATACTAACACTTAAACTACGAGTTTAATGGCTAAAACCAAGTTGGGGGTGACTATTATACTATCTACTACTTAAATGGTTTTCACCCAAAACGAATGTCATAAAAAGGTTGTTTAATAAAAGCTATTGCATATTTCAAGAGATTTTATTAGTTATCATTATAACATATTAATATTTCGTCTAGTTGTGCAGGAGGCGCTATATTTCGTGGGTACCTTGCCCAATCAAGATACCATAATATACTCATTGTAAGTATGGCCACAGCAACCTCCTGATCTTCTAAAGATGTATAGGGTACATTATCCAGTGTTCAGGACTTATTCTGAACCCTTGTCAGTCACAAAACAGGCGATTAAGGAGTCCATATTCATATAGTATCGGTTTGCAAGAAATTGTAGCGAAACTGCGAAACACATTCACCAAAACACAAGTACGAAAGCGAATACAATAGAAAATTAAAATCACTGTGTGCGTGTCGATGAGTTTCAATAGTAAATAGGACTCCAAATACGCTGAAAATATTTGATAGTAAAAATAAACAAGAACACGCGTAGAAAGATGAAAGATCGATGACAAATATGACAATACAGTGATGTTATTTATAAATACTATGGTTACCAAAATGACATTATTAGGGATTACATCATCTTTGTTGTCAATCAATTAATCGATGTCAAAATATTCGAAATGTAATTTAATAAAATTAGCGTAACGATTAAATGGTAATTATAATATATTACATAGTTTTGATTTATATGGAATACGAAAATATGTTAAAATTAAATTAATATTATAATTATAATCAATAAATAATACATAAAATATATTATTATGTTCCATCAATCGATAATTATCAATCGATTCAATCGATTATAAAATCGTATGTAATGAGGTAAATACTGTGAAAACTTTTTTGCATTATTTTGTTCATTTGGCAAGAGCAGATGAAGCTAAGATTTAAATATGTTTATCTTATAAATAAGACGAATTTTTTGGTATATAGTTTACTGTTGTCTAGTCCGATGTTCTAGCACAGATTACATATGGTTCGAGGCCGAAAATTGGGGTTCTCCTTTAGATTTTTAAAACAAATACCATCAGTGCACACTTCATTTTTAAAAATATCTTTTTGACCGAAAATAATTGCTTCTGCATTACAAGCACCGTTTCACGTATATTTACTATCAGCTCGTTAAAATTTAACATGTCAAATTTAGAGCATGGGCATTGGCCTAATTAAAATTATCTCATTACTGACAACACAGTAAAATAACCGTGATAACAGAAACAAACGCCCACACTTAATCAAAATCCCTTGCCAGAATCTCAGTATCTTCAGTGGTAATAGAATATAGGGTCAAGGGTGAACCCACGCTGTGAGCATCGGGCTCGCTACGGGGTTCCAATAAAACAAGGTCGGAGTACGTATTTCAGTTCTATTGGTTCGACACGACTGAACTATTGTCCGACAACCTTTCTTTTCGTTCTGCAATCATAAATTTCACTTTAACACTTCCAGACATCTGTTCGGACAGTAATCTTTATGTCCACTAATCTCTCCTCTAAATTGGTTTTATTGAAAAACTTAGCTTTCATGGAAGATGTAGGTAAGATTTATGTAAGCTTCTATGGCCTAGAATATATTTTACATCCTTAAAAATATAGTTTTACTATGGAAGTGGGAAATCACTCAAATATACTCAATCACACTGAACAAAAACTTAGATGATTTGTAGCAAATATGGAAAATAGAATTTCTGCTAAATCTAACAGGCCCTTTAGAACAAAGCTTTGGCCTAAAGCTCAGACCGTCATGTCAATTCGTTTCGACAATTCGTTATACTATACTACAACTATAAGTCGCTGTATTACTAGAGGAATGAGACCGACGCACATTCCACGCAACATTACCATGAAGTAATCTAAAAATCAAGAATTTCTCAATATATTTCTAAAAATATTAGTAACGTGTGTTGAGATTTTGTCTTATTATACCTTAGTCAACAACAATTTTGACTTCGCCAGATTTTGTGGAAATAATCTCTCCTGCCCAGAATGCACACTGCTGATGCCAATGCCATAGTGACAACCGGTTCCTTCTATTGGCGATTGCTGGGCTTTTTAACGACCAATTCATTTCATTTTTTTAAATGCTTTGAGCAGGCAAACGAGCAGACGAGTCACCTGATGGTAAGTGATCACCGCCGCCCATGAACATTAGCAACACCGCGGTCGTACCAACGCGTTGCCAGCCAAGAATATGACGATAGACCCGCTTCTTGAAGGACCCCTTGTCATAGCTTAGAGGGAACACCGATGCAAGTATGTAGTTCGTTCCACAGTTTACACGTGCGAGGTAGAAAATGACGTGAGAACCGAACTGTGGACGAATGCCACGTATCCAGGTGATGTTGGTGGCAATTTTAAGGGCACTTGTGTGTGTGTGTGTGTGTGTGTGGTGATATAGTTTTATTTTTGTTTACCTGGTTAACTACTACGCTTCTTCTGAGGTCAACTAATCCGTTTGTAACTAATTCGTTTATCAAGATTGCCAACCGTAAGTCAAGATTGCCAACTAAAGTAATGATAGGATAACAAAAACAGACCAAACCGCAGCCGAGCACTAGTCTGAAATAAAGCAAGAGTTCAATTTGAATGAGATACTATACCTGTAATTAAGGCTTCTAAAAGCGCGTTTGCTTAAGTAATTAACGGGTGCATTTCGCGACTGGATTTCGAGGCAAGAGCTCTAAAGGATTCGTATTTTCTTACTCACTCGGCTTTGCTTTGGAATTGCGACGTTCAAATTCTAATTTAAATTCT
Source organism: Thymelicus lineola (assembly GCA_963932265.1). Lineage (NCBI taxonomy): Eukaryota > Metazoa > Arthropoda > Insecta > Lepidoptera > Hesperiidae > Thymelicus > Thymelicus lineola. Next base: position 272,569 of record OZ010695.1, read on the forward strand.
TATTCTACCTCAAAGAGGAAACACTGCACTGACTTTTTAAATACAGCTCACAAACTCTGCAAGTCTTGCAACACATCGCCATCAATTCTGCAAACTTAATCTTGTCTTTTTTGAATCGGGTAAAAATTTTGTAAATAGATGTAAAGAAAAAATACGCAAAGGAAAACTTTCACTGTACTACTCATTATTTCTTGGAGATAATTATCTACGTACTGTTAAAACATTATCAGATGATTAGTAATTAAAAGAGACAGCAAATTATTCAAAGTTAGTGATTGACAAAAGATAAGTAGGATAATATTTACGTAATATTAAAAGCTAATGATATGTACATAGTTTTCGGTTGTAAATATCACCGCGTGCTCATTAGAAATTAATTATCACTTCTGTCAGGGAAACCCCAAGTATCATCTCCAAAATAAGGCCAAGTGCAAACTTCTATTAAATCTGCCAATCTGTACTTGGCACCCGAGAAAATCTACTGTCTGACTGAGATCAACAACCGAAAACAACATATCAGTTTACTCGTATTTAAGCCTGGTACTAAAAGACGAATATTATTTACCACATCTCAACGAAAAGTACTGTTCAGTTGACATATCTATATAGTCACGTACACTTGAATTAATACGACAGTATGCTCGCTTAAGACCATAAAACCCCAACCATAAAACTGTTTCTATCTCACTAACCCATTTGAGAATTCTACTTTTTCGTTTTCAGGAGCACGTTTGAATAAATTAATAGTTGTTTTGACAGTTTCATTTTATATCCAGTGGGAGAGAGTTGAAATTAAAGCAAAACATTATAAGGATTCGTGTCTGATGTCTTGCTGAACTTAGCAAACATGATAATTTATAGTCCTAATCCCTAGGCACTGGCGAGAGATGTCTTATTACCAACTAAAGGTAAATTATTTGATATTTTACTGTCACTAAGTTCAAGAAATTGTACATAGGTGACAGGTTTTCTGCTACCAGATATGTTAAATAATAATTTGAGCAATATTTCAGATAATTCATTCCTTTGTTGAACCTGATAATTTGTTGACTAAAAAGTATCGTATAAAATTGTTGGTTCTGAGGAGTTTTGTTATACTGAGATTAATGTTGAATGATTTTTTACATTATCGTCATTATTGGTACATTTTTCTTTTTCACCATTCAAGGCATGCCTAAGAATACTTGAGGTCTGGCCGTTTGTAAATACTTCCAGGATAAGAAAAAGGTGAAAAGTATGTTTTGTCTATGCCCTGAGTCAACTTGTCTCGCCTCAGGCGCGTGCGAAGCCGGAAGAAAACCTTGCGCAGATTTGCTCAAAGAAACATTTTTCTGCAAAACCTCTTTGTGCGTGAGGTTCCCTTTGAAAGCGTTTACAAGGAAACTGAATTAGAGAAAATGAGGATTAGTTTTTCTTGTATTCACATTTTTTCTTGGGTGCCAGGCACATTTTAATTTACATGTGTAATGGAAAATTGTTTATACGCAAACAATGCAAAAAGGTTCTGTCAGTTTTCCATTTTCCGTGTTGTTGTAGAATATTAAGAAAATGCAAAGTATTAAGAAAAATACTTAAGGTCAAAAAATTATGGATACAAAAGATTATTAATGTCATTTGTGAAAACTGGACTTATTCGCAGCTAAAATCCCAGTAGTGTGCGCACGTCATAAAATCAGTTATAATATCAGTTAAGAATGTTTTTGTCAGGTAAATTAAAAATTACCTACAAAAGGTACGGAAAGGGGACGAAACCCCTGTCACACTAATATAAATGCAAGATATCCATTAGAGCGACCCCAAATATTTTTATTTGTTGTCGCGTGGTGATAAGTATTACCCTAATGTCAGAGCCACTGAATTATTTATACGCACTCGGAGTTACAGTCGCAGTGACCAATCGATTCGACCGTTCCCTCAAATCGGTAATAGTGTTTATTTTGGAATTTTAATATCACGACGACCCTGTAGCTGTGTGGCACTGAGGTACTAACAACACAACAAGACTAGTAAGATAGACCCAAATGTTTGATGTCAAAAAAAACGATACAAACGATATGTGAGAAGCAGCAGTAAGATACAGTGTAGAAACTGAGTCCATCTCATCTAATATTAATATCAATACATGTGTAACAATAAAAAAATCTAAAATAGAGACTTTCGCATAGTTTCCAGCCCACAACAGTATATAATTTTGCTACTTTCACATGTCGCTCATCCAACAAAACAATGAGGTAATTACAAAAATGTCGAAATTGAAATTTTGATGTCACAAGTTTCCGCTCTGTTTAAAGAAAAACTCTGTAGAAAAATTGCGAAAACGTAATTACATCATCGTTCTATTGGATGAGCGTAATAGAGATAAATTAACAACAAACTTTTGTGAAAATCGATTTCCTCGATTACAATATGGTGACGTAAGACATCACAATATTGTTTTGTAAATTATATCTGGCTTGTAATAACAATAAATAATTTAATTGCTACTTCCTCCGTTATTAAGACAAGGAAACTTATACTAACAACTAGCTGTTGCTCGCAGCTTCGCATTATATGGAAATAATTATGTTTTACCTTACTTGTATCTCTTACAGGAAAATTAAAAAACGGTGAATTTATATTTAAGTACTTATATGTATTTAGTAATATATATACTAAAGCCCACCCACGTTTCCCGGGCAAACCTTTTAATTTTCCGAGATAAAAAGTTTTCTAAAATATGACCCGGAGTAGTAGTAACAACTTTACCTATTTTCATCGAAATCTGTTCAAGGGTTTTCATGTTATGCCCGTACAGACAAACAGACAGACAATAATTCTAAAAAAATATTTTTGTGCTCTAAAACGTTATTGAAATGCCCCCTAATCGAAATTTTAAAAAAATATTCAATGTACAGAAAATTTGCCCTTTGAGTTTTATTGTAGTAGGTATAGATAAGAAGATAACCGTACGGATCTTCAACACAAAATTTTAGCCAAACGGTGCTTCGTTGCTATCTTCACAGAATTTTACTACGAGCCTCTTTTCAGGTCGAAACCCTTTTTTAAAGGCAAATTTCCATGAATACAAACGACCCTCCGTGAGTGGTGTAAACAGTACGCCGGAGCCTGGATTGGAAGATATAGTGAGTCCTGATTGAGTTTGTTCAGGATGAGAAGGATGCTATACTTGAACTTTTGTGTCGATGATAATAAGATCGATTTGGGACAGATTCAAAATAACATTTGCGAATTTTGCCACGAGGACTATCTTCGTGACAGGGACGAAAGATCTACAAGCAAAGGATATTCATCCTTTCATACCTGAGAGATCTTCATAACGTTGTTAAAATTTAAAGGCAAGCCAAGACAAGGATTGATTTAATTGATCTTTATTCCAGATGCATGGATGATTTCTCCAGGGGTTTGCCTGGATAGCTACCACCCTTGAGCATGAGTCAGCCGCCAAACGACTCGTCGTGTTGCGGCTGGGGGCTTGGAAGCCAATTCTTTCTTCCTTTTTCTTCTCTCTTTCTTGGCCGGCAACGCATCAATGATGCCTTTGGTGTTGCTGATGTCTTTGAATTTTGGGAAATAGTAAAAATTGAAAAATATAAACTTTAAAATAAAAAGTCGAACCGCATAAGTACATGATTAACTAGGAAGTTCAGTTTTTCATTAAAATATTTTTCACTTTTTCAAATTTGAAGGAGGTTCGACTTTTTGTTTAAAAGTTTATATTAAATAATAAAAATCATCACAACATAAATAAAGATAACAAGAAATTACAAACATCTCCAGCGACCATACAGCACTCGCACGAACAATAACTAAAACTAAGACCAAAACAAAATCCAGTCGAGCCATTACGAATATTTTTTATTCGTCTGTGGGCGGTCCAACAACTGCATCCTGCTTTTACCAATTGATTAATTGCAATCGCGTTTGTGATGGGCCGTCGGCCTACTTCATAATACGTGTAGTTGGTCGTGGAAACACGTAATGTGGTCGAATTAGCTCGCAGTGTGGGCCGAGTCCACGTCTGTCGTGGTTACAATAAACATTACTGCTACGGCTAGCGTTACTCGAAACTAATGTACCTATAAATATACATAATTTGCTTATCACATGATATTGTAGCCATTGCTATTGCTGATAGTAAAACTGTGACGTCAAACTATGCGTTATTATGTTTTGTAAATTTTGGTGTTGATAGACTTTATTATCGTTAAAATCAAGATTGAAAACGGCCCGTAGCCTCAGGTGGCAGGGAAAGTATTAAGAGTATGTTGGTTGTGACTTTAAATTTTTTTGTTTGTTGGTGCGTTTGTACCTGCTAATCTAAGAAGAAGCTAAACTAATGAATGCATTTTTCACTGAAGAACTGTAGTTTTAATTGCTCTAAAATAAAAAATATGTCAATTTAAAGTACCATATCCAAATGCAATATTTTTCGAGTGTACTAACGCATAGGTTTCCCCTAGCGAAACAAGGAAACTTCATAGTTATAAATACTTGGTCAATATGTAATGTTTTATTAAAATTCCAGCTGGGTTCATCGACATATGCAGCCAATCAATGGAGTGGACCCCTAGACCCCTACACCATTAAACGCGGATGGACCAAGTGTATTCCCGCAGAGACGGCACGGGGCACTAAGTAATAGGTCTTGGGAAATTGAGTGTGTTATAGAGATTGGTAACGTGATGTGTTTATCTTATACTAGTGCTCTGCTCGCGGCTTTTCCTGCGTTTTGATAATAAGTACCTACCACATGTCTTATTCCAGATTGTTATTTACTTGTGCGCTAATTTTCATAAAAATCCGTTCAATAGTTTTTACGGGAAAGTAACGATCAAAAGTGTGGCTTGAGAGCCAGTTCTTTCTTTCTTATTCTTCTCTCTTTCTTTGCCGGCAACGCATCAGTGATGCCTTTGGTTTTGCTGGTGTCCATGGGCGATGATAGCCCCTTACGATCAGATGGATCATCAGCTCGTTTGCCGGCTATTTCCATAAAAAAAATAAAAAAAAACTGCCGATACAGCAGTGATAACCAAGCGGTTAGAACATTGGTCCCTCGTACGCAGGGGCCCGAGTTCAAATCCTGACACCGCCATCTAATTTTGAAATATTATGTGCGTATTACAAGTTAATTATCACTTGCTTAGGTGAAGGAAAACACCGTGAGGAAACCTGCACACCAGAGAGTTCTCCATAAAGTTCTCAAAGTTGTAAACTTCACAGTTTACCAATCCGCACTTGGCCAGCGTGGTAGACTATGGCCTGTTCCCCTCATATTGTGAGAGGAGACCCCGAGCCCAGCATTGGGACAATTCCGGGTTGTTGCTTTAATAATCAGTCTTTCACATTTATAATATTAGTAGTATCAGTAATTTTTATCTTGGTATGGTATTTTTATCATTTGTCGTCAGCTTTTATTTTCCGTGCCTGATCTATTATACTTTAACCTAGGGGATCTTGGGATTCTAATCCTTCTTTACGACTTCCAAGCACTGTTGTTTGATCCTATTTGAGGGATCCATGGTCTGACCCTGGGTCGTTAATAGATACGTTTTTTTAATGTGTATGAACTGAACAATAAAACCTATAGAAGACTTAGAAAGGTCTCAGATCTCTCCCATCATTTTATAAATAAAAAATTAATTAAATTACATTAACGCCACACAGATAGCCCAACACTAGGATAGGACAACACAAAGACAACAGCACAGACACTCAAACTTAGAACATGAATTCAAACGCCTGGGAATCAAACCTAAGACCCTTGGCATGGAGAACCGGTATAGTAACCATTGAGCCACACGAGTCGTCGTAATACCAGATATGATATTTTTATTATCAAATATGATTTATATGATATTTTACGGCCCATAATTTCGGAAACGCTGACGTATTACATAATGCTGACTAATCTGACTAATGTCATATACATCGATATAGGTATGAAGCCGATTCAATACATTCCGATTCAATGCTCGCTAATTACCCGCCGGATCTATACAAATATAATTCCCTCTATCACCGCCGTATATTTCTATTGAGTAGGGGTGGGGTTACAGGATTTAAATCAATTTTATAGTTCGTAATAGATCATAATTATATCTAAATCGACGCATAATACACTTTCATTTAATTTTAAAATCACCAGTATTTTTAATGCTTTTAAAAGATAGTACCCGTATGACCTCTTCTTCTCCTCCATGACAAACCACCTTTCCGAAAAGCTGGTAGATTAAAAAATGACGTGCATAAGAGTATCAGTGAAACCTACATGAATAAAAGATTATTTCATTTCATTTCACCGAACCTTGCTTAGTTTAGTGTTGCTTAACAACGCCATCTACTGAAGTAGCTTTAGTGTTGCTACTTGCCAATAGATGTCAGGAAGAGTCTATTGTAGCAGTTTTTCATTGCATGAAAACACGGATAATATGGCATTTACTAAAACTGAATCCTGGCTAGATTGATTTATCCCCCTTGAAAGTTGAAACCGCCTGCATAGTAAATTTCATGAAAGTCTTTGAAACCGTTTCCGAGATTCAGAAAATATATATACAAGAATTGCTCGTTTAAAGGTACTAGACGTTAAATTCCATACTCTTAAACTAATAGTAAAAACTTGTATCAACATTAAGGGCTCAAACTTTAATATTTAATAAAATTTTAATAAAAAACATTTGTACCAAAGAAATAGATCAAAAAAATGTTTTTATAATAAAATCTATTATAGATGATTTGACTAGCCTTAATTTATAATAAAGTCAAATTAAATAAATATTCGAAATGAAAAATGCATAAAAATAAATCGAATCAAAATATATTTTAAATGAAATCGATGTTATAAGAAATCGTAACATGCCTCCCTGCAAAGGTCACGACCCCATACGCCCGTATCATCTAATCAGATTAAGAGAGGCCACTCTATGCGATGTCTCTCATTGATTGAGGTTCATCTGTTGGGGGTATTAGTACAGAAAAGATAAAATAGTACTCGGTATTGGTACATTAACGCTATGATTGGAGTGATGAGACAGACGAAATTGAGATATATTGCTGAAGCAATAGAGTTTAATTTAAATTGCGGTAAGCTCTATATTTCTTTCCGATGAATGGCTTGGCAATATGGTAAGTTCTTGCTAATTTACTAATAAGCTTAGGGAAGCAATATTGTGAATCTGATAGGAGGTATTTAACCGAGGTCAGTCGCGTACTATTTTTCTAAAGCCATTTAGCTTTTTATTCCATCCACTGTTTGAACCTATTGCTATTGCAATTTTATTTTTAGAAATTTCTTCGTATGAATTATTTGTTTTCTTATTTCTTCTATAAATACTTTATCTAGAACCCAATAGTACATAAGTTTCCATTTTAAATTAAACAGCAGAGAAACAAGCGGATGACCCACCTTATGGTAAGTGGTCACCAAACCCTTGGACATCCAGTAACACCAACGCACCAACAACCAATACATTTCCATCCAAGTCCGAAAAGGCAAGAAAGACAGAATACTCAAGTTCCCAGACGACGAGTCGATGACAAGCAAGAGTCCGTGTATCTCAAATGTGCTTTTTATTAAAACCAAGGCATCTCCATAAATAAAATTATCTTAAATTCAAGCAAATTGTAATTAAAATGTCCGAACGAATTTAAATGGTCCGAACTGAAAATCAGTGCCTTTCTTATCGCGGCTTTCGCTGAGTTCGGTCCTTTTTACGGCTTTATACTGCAGTACAGATCCCTTTTTTGTAATAATTTTAGTTTTAGATCTAAGAATATATTACATTTTGTTTTTTTTTTATTTATTTATCTTTTATTTCTTTTTTGTTTTGTTTAATTTATTTACAAACTATTCTTATATGTATTTCTTTAAAGATGTTTTTGTTTGTTTTCTTGATGCTGTGCGGTGAAAAGCCGTGAATATAGATTTTTCTTTCTTTCTTTCTTTTCTTTCAAAAGAATCCCCGACCCAGTCCCAGTCGCAGATCATGGCCTGCAATATCAGTGGCGCTGCAATTCCGCGAACACTAAACTCTCATTCTTTTGACGTCGGAACTGAAATATAACAGCGAATAATACCAACGGAATATACACTCCACGTGAGAATGTTATCTGTTTAGGCATACGTCGCACGGCACGCGATAAACTACAAGCTGAAATAAAAATATTCGCTACATCCCTAGAAGTACATGAGAACAATATCCAAATGTTTAATTTCGACGAAATTACCTTAGGATAATATGTATTTATATGAAATATTGTTAAAATCTATATATTATTTTAATAAAACTTCACTGATTGATATCTGGAAATTACAATATAACTTTAACATATTTGTAGAATAAATGACTAGAATATAAAAAACAGTTTAATTTAAGATCTATGCAAATCTTCAAAGCATTTGCAATAAATAATGACTTATTCAATTTAACGAATAGATATATTAACAATTTATTTAAATAAATTATTGAATATTCATGACATTACATTCATTACATTACTTTTCGACATGTAAATTAACTATTTATTAATTGTATTTTAATGGCTTTTTTATTATTATCAATTAATTTGCGTACTACAAAGAAACATTGTAGTGTCGGTGCACAAATGATATTATAATTGATTTGCAATTAATGCAGCTTGCAATGCAATTTATATAAGGTTAAACTAATAGTCTTACTATACTTTATTTTATATTTGACATGTTTAATTTATTTCATTTAGGTTTCGGTTTGCTGGAAACCCGTGGCTTTTACAACTTTTTACATATCCAACAAATACTTTCCTTAATTTTATTACTTTCTTCATTTCTATTTAGGTGTTTCAACGTGAAAGAAACTAAATAACAAATTACTTAGCAGATAAATGGATATACAAAAAACCGGGCAAGTGCGTGTCAGGCCACGCGCAATGTAGGGTTCCGTAGTAGTAAGTTTTTTGACTATTACTCATTAACTACTTATTGCTAATATAGCCGTAATAGTTCCAAAAATCGTCTTAGAAGACCCTTAATATTTTTAAAAGACATTTTTAACGATACCCCACACTACACGGTACACGACGAATAAAAAAATTACTCACGTTACCTGTAGAAAAGGTACCTTGAAAAAAATGTTTTTTGATATTTATTCTAAGATTCGGAGTTTTAATTCATGCAAAATTACAGCTTTCTAGCACTAAGGGGCTCGGCGCTTTGCTTCGGACAGACGGACATGACGAAACTATAAGAGCTCCAATTTTACTTCGGAACCCTAAAAATTGCATTATTAATGCGACACTACTCGCCGACAGTGGAACAAGACATTTATTCCACTGAAGCTCCATACCGCCTGAGACCATACGTCAAAACGCCTAGATATCACCAGCAGCGTATCCCAAAGCAAAATTGCCCACCATTTAAGTTGATATACCGTCCATTGTTCCTCAAGTCCTCATTCCAGTTGTAGCGGTAGAAGTTAGAACTGCAGTGGACATCGACCATTAGTAAGTTTCGCAGCGAGCCAGAATAGTGATGGATATAGTTGGGAGCATGTAGGCGATGCATACGTTCAACAAATAAGGAATAGTTGACAAATTCAGTAAGGTCGAACGTTGTTCGTGGTTCGTAAGACGTATGGAGTCGAAACTGATCGATGACGCCATGGGGGCTCTGAATCAAAGCACGTTTCGCTCAACGGACACTTTAAGATCGATGGCAACAGTGTCTAAGCATTTAAGGCAATTAATTTAAGATGTTAGTGTTTTGATTTAAGTAAACTAAGAAGTGCTTGGAAAATTCCCGTTGTTAGAATCCTCACTGAACCACAAATTCAAATTAATGTGTGTGTAGGTATTAGAAGTTAATTATCACTTGCGGGATGACAGTATGAATTCCCTGTAGTACAGGTAATGATTTTTAAGTCCTTCCTATTTCTGATGAAAGAAAGAAGTTGTTGAAAAAGAGTGTCATAACATTACATAGATACATACATAACCTCCACAGAAATAAACATATCAAACACAGATATATCTAATCGCTGTGATGATTTCTTATGTGTTTGCAACTTAAGTGAAAACTCTTGTTTTGTATCACAGCTCTCTAAACATATAAAATGGACTTCACGCATATTTTGAAATTTATCTAAGGTAACTTATTCGAATATCAGAAGAAAAGAATTCGATGTTCAGAATGTCGAATCCAGACTAAAATACAAAAAGCCTACGATACGTCTTTACTTACCAACATTTTTAATTTTAATATTCCTTACAAAACACGAAAACGCACTTCAACTTCGATCGAACTTTTCCGATATCACCGGTACATAAACAGACAAAGAATCCCATCAACCGCTCTTGGCAAATACACAAATGCATAAACATCAAACTCGCCGTGTTCTCGGAGAAAATTTTCTTTTTCTCCATCTGCCGCCACATAAATTTGTCAAAATGATAACCCGAAAAGACACTGAAAGGCCGTAAGTTACGTGTACGCAAGCCTCGTAAATAATGCTCAACATAATTATACATCGGTCTGACGCGAGCTCTTATGACCACGTTAAAAGGGCCATTATCGCGTGACAGTTATGAAATTGCGAACACTCTGTCCCGTTACGTTGAATTTAATTACTCATACGAATGCTTCGTTTTAATTTGTGTTGGGGGCGCATTCCGGAAAGTTTAACACGTACGGGAAGGTGGAAATTGGCCTTCAGTTGTTTTTGATGTGTATACTTTTGTTTTAGGCGTACTTACTCGTAGAGGTCTTGTAGATCGGATTTTGACAGACTGCCTTTTTTTGACAAGGCTTTTGAAGGCTTTTATAAGGAAGATAGGAATTTCGCAATTTTAGGGAAAATACAGGTTCAGGCAGTCCTCGACTTATGTCGTTTCGAATTACGTCGTTTCAAGTTACGTCGAACAATGTTTTGACACTATTCCTCAAGCATACGTCATTTGTTTCGATTTCCGGCCTATGACAATTCACTTGTCGTGATGTCAATGACCGTTTAAGAACTTACTTTTGATAATAAAGTATGTATATCCTTTGTTATAAATGCAGTTTTTTTTAATTTCGAGTCCGTGTGGATCCTAACCCTTGAGTTTTACATGAAAACATATGAAAAAATATGTCTCGACTTACGTCGATTCCATTTTCGTCGCGTATTTCGAGAACCTAACATGCCGTAAGTACGAGGACTGCCTGTATATAAATAAATGGGTTAATTGATAACTATCATCAAATTAACCTGGGTAGGGAGTGATAATAGAACAAAGTCAGTTCAGTCAGGCTCGTTAAGTCACTGATTTTATCAAACCCCTTAGGGTGTTGATCAAATCTCAGTTTTCATCATGTCCCTGCGACATCTCACACATACCAACATACAAAGCGAGGCGACGGCGGCGACATTACTGATCGTGTTAATACACCCAAGATATGTAAAACGGAGACTATACGAGTTCCGCACATACCGCTCTATCCAGCCGCCGTCGAAGCTAAGGTTACCAACCGTCAAACCTTAGCCGGACAGACCCTTTAAACAAGACCCTTTTCAAAAAACGTTCACCCTAAACGCTGCCTTCAAAATGTATGGGAATGACATTAGGTGAGAAGAATGAGCACGTGGCTTTTGTCAGTGTTATGCCATTCCCATACATTTTGTACGTAGCGTTTGGTATGAGCATTACAGAAACGGTTCTTGTCAAGCGGGGCAGATTAGCCAGTTTGGCCGGACAATTGGCTAAAAAGGACTGCATAAAATATTAAAGATCTTGTGTCATAGTATTAATACGATAAAAACTTTGTATGTAAAACCAGGCATTTTTTATCATTTACAATAAATTTTAAATTCTAATGGAAAAAATAAAATTAAATGTGTAATCAGTATTTATTATTAATCATTTATACTATCTTTTCTATAAATCCTATCAAAAGCCGGACAAGCTGAAAACCATTTAACTTGTCCGGCCCCGCATTCAAAAAGCCTAACTATGTCCGGCTTTATCCGCATACCTGGCAATGCTAGTCGGAGCATACCCTAATCAGTTCGCCATAACAATGTGCCGAGACATTCCTCCGAGCTTCTCGTTACCTGAATAATTATTAATTAGTGGACTGTTCCCGGACTAGGTAATATCTAGTCTACGACACTAAAACGTATTAGGATGTCTTCTCATAAGGTAGAGGGAAGTTTGGTTTTCATTGTGTTATTCGCGATCATTATACCCTGAGCAAAGGGTTCCGGATTATTTTATACGTTTATGAGACCTATTGTGTATAAAAGTCATTATTTTGTAAATCTCAATTATGTAACATGGAAACAACAAATGCCATACATTGTAGAACATACATGTGTCGTAACTAACACATCTGAATTATGTATTTAAGGGTGTTACATAATATGTGCTTTGGACGAGGCACTTTTAAATTTTTCTTTCATTTATGACTATACCCTCTAAAGTGCGACATCACATGCATATGTAAATTAATTATGCATTCAAACATAGGATTTTTCGTTTTTCAACGTCTAAGGAATATCGGAATCACCTATTTTACTGATGCCGTCAAAGACCATCAAAATTATTGTTATCAATATCACCGACGCATTGGAAATTGCGGGGAGTTCTCTTATTACAAAAACTGCCTGCCTAAGATCGACAATGAATCTGCAAGTGAATTGAAGTCTTTAAAATACTTTAACTTCAATAAAGCTATCGTTAAACGCAACTTATAATTTTCGTAGAGACTTTAGCATATTTGTAACGAATTTGTAAGTTTCACTTCAGTTCTGTTCTTAAAACTGTTTCTTTATACACCTATCAAGTGGGAGATACATTTTTGGCACAAGTGTGGACGTGTGTATGTTTGCGTGTGTGTGTTGTGTATGTGTATACACCAGAGACACACAGAGAGAACCCTAATGAAACACCAACTTCAGGCATCACCAAAGATTCTCACTGAAATAGAACAGAAAACAAGAAGTTACTTTAGGGCAGGGCATAATTGTTTATAAAAATTCTGTTGATCCCACTGCAGCAGTCATAAAATATACGAAGCCGTATAGTACGAACCGCTAGTGGCAAAACATTGTTGAGCATTTCCGTGCTTCGGAGGGCACGTAAAGCCGTTGCGTCGGTCCCGGTTACTATCGTAAGATAAATGTTGTTAAGCCATGTTGGAGGCCCTCGGGCAGTTTGAAAACTTCCGACACTCGGGTTGGCCACTGAACCCGTCCACCAATCCGTACTGGAGCAACGTGGTGAAGTATGCTCTAAGCCTCGTCAAGAAGAGAGACCCGTGCCCAGTAGTGGGTCATTAATGGGATGAAGCCAATACGAAGCCGTACGGCTAATCCCCATTACATTAGTCGTATGTACGATATCTCCATTATTAAAGTTAGTTCAGTAGTTTTCGAGCGCGCAATTATGGAACAAATTGAACTCGGCGATAAAGTTCTTGACCGAGGGAGGAAATTCTGCTGTAACTATAATGAGCGGAATAACTATTGAAGCGTTGTTATAGCCTACGGTTTTAGTGGACCGTTAGGGAACAGAGATTACCTATATTGTCACTATGTGCTTACATTTATTCTGTACCTGCTTGCACTCTTCCCACGGCTTTGCTTGCGTTTTTGGGATAAAAAGTCTTATTCCGGATCATGGTCTACCAGTATGCTAATTTTTTTGCGTGAAAGAGTAACAAATATCCATACTTTCATACTATCTCACAAGCAAACTTTCACATTTTTCTTCTTGTTCTTCTGGTCCCGTAATGCGGCGTGGTGGAAGACATCCACTCTTCAGATGTGCCAAAGAAGGCAGAAACGAAAGACAGTGTACCCAAACTGCTAATGAGATTTGAGGTAAACTTAAATACTGTCAATTAAATATGCCATATACTTACATACAATGTGTAGGTAAGCAGTTACAGAAAATATTATTACCAGTATATTATGGACCACCTGCTGAAATATTAAAAGTCAGTACCAAACTTTCATGTTTAATTTGTTATTATAATACAACTGTCAATCGCTAAATATTGTTGTATAACAGGCTTGGCAAATCATCTGCAGAACCCATCATCAGATTCTCAATATATTTAAGTAGAACTGCCATGAAGAATTTCCTTATACCCTAAAAATAATCTTTAAACGATCGAGTTTTTATTGTTTATAGAAAAAATTGTTGTGAACATACCCGGGAACATTAGAGCCTCCTTCCTCCTTTTTGATGTCGTTTAAAAATGTTCTTTATTCCGGCATCGAAAACAGAATAGGGTGCAAATAAAATAGAGGTGGCACAATCAAATTTTCACATCTAAAACTGTTGGCACTCCGGACGTGCCACATAATGTATGGAACGTGAGTATTCCGATGTATAAAGTAAATACAATTCTAGACCCGCTCTCAACTACGTTCACGAGAGGGGATAGGGATGTGAAGTTACGGATACTCATGGAAATACAATAAAATTGTAATGTATAAATAGGTACGTATTAGATGGTATTAGTTGGGTTATATAAAATTTTCACACCTTTATGATTGAAAGGCTGGCCAAAGGCTCAGATGTCAAAGTGCGATTTTTATTAACCGACTTCAAAAAAAGGACAAAAAATGGAGGAGGTTCTCAATTCGACTGTATTTTTTTTATGTTTGTACCTCCGTACTTTCGACTGAGTGAACCGATTTTGATGATTCTTTTTTTAATCGAAATCTGGTGCTTGTCATGTGGTCATATAAATTTGAGCGAGATCTGACAATGGAATCCATGTCAAAAGCATATAAGTCTTAAATTTGCATTAAGTATGTGCGCGATAAATGGACGAATAACTCAATATCACGCCAACCGATTTCGATGATTTTTTTTTATTGGATGTATTTCATAAGAAGTCGGTTCTTTCTTGTAAAAATTTTAGATTATGTAACTAAGGTTTACCACATAATTATTAAAAAAATATTGACGTAAAAACAAAACTAAACCACAATTTAGTAGCATCTTTTGGCACTTGACTGACAAATAGTAAAGTCAGAAAATTATATTAAAAACCAACCTACTTATGAGACCCCGAAGTCAGTCATTATGCAAGAAACGGTTACCGATCACATTTTCGTGGATCTTTTCCTCAGAGCGATATCCTAGGTATATAAATAATAAAATTACCATAGTTAAATAAACCATCATCATATGCGTACCTATAATACACGAAATTCAACGCCAGTAGACCCTCCCATTACCAAAACGCTTTTGCACAACACGTAAATCATTTCGGATATTTTAAACAAAATGATATCCGATTGTTTCGTTTTCGGTAACACGTTAACAACAACACTGTTCCCCGCGGTCCCCTCAGAGCTAAAGAGCTAAAAATCGTTCAGTGCATCTGGTACGTACTTTGTTTCTGACGAGGGCGTTGACCTGTAGGTGGCGTCGTGCTTGTCAGTTCACTGGTCTGTGATTCGATAAAGGCTACCACTTGCGCACCCCTGCACTAGAGTCAATGTGTTGCCTACACATAGTAGGTACATCGCACGAAACATCACAACCGCCGAGAGCGTGTCAAGTCTATTTAGGTCAGACATTTATTTATTACTAGCTGTTACAAGGCTAGTCCGCAGATTTGCGGTAAATTCGTCGAAAACAATTCATCGAATTACAATTAGCCGAATACAATATATAAAAAAACAATTCTTCGAAAAACAATTCGTATCACAACTCATCGAAAGGGTATAAGGCTATCTCCATTCCAAATTTCAGCCAAATCGGTTAAGTAGTTGTGGCGTTATTGAGGAACAAACATCCAAACATCTTCACGAACTTTCACACACAGGACAGTGAAAACATACAAATGATATAATACATATGTATCACAAACACCCAGAATCCGAGAACAACATTCTGGCACACAAAATGTATTAATGACGATTTTTCGTGCGAAAATGATAATCATAGGTCTGAAAAATAAGTTTGATGGCAAGCTACCATTGCATACGCCTTCAATTATGCTCAGATCCAGGCCATGCAGCAAGCTAATTAGTTGTTACCGAACCAGCTCGAAATAATTCTGATTTATCCACAAATCTACTGCAACCACGAGGCCAATTTTAGCATTAATTAGCTCATAATTTTCAGGTCACCTAAAAATGTATGAAAGTAGGCCTCAACAACTGCAGTTTTTATCTATTTGGAAGTGATTATCCGGCACTCAGAATACGTTGATATAATAATGAATATAAGTAATGATAATGTATGATTATTTTGTTGTTTCTGTTGTGTTTGTACATCATAGTATTTATCTAAATATTGAGAACTAGCTTACAAAAATTCATCTTGTAGACAATAATTATGTAAGCCTATCTCCGTAAGTAAAGTAACAACCCATAATGGTACCATTGCTGGGCTCGGGGTCTCCTCTCACAATGTGATGGGTACAGGCCATAGTTTACCACGCTGACCAAGTGCAGATTGGTAGACTTACACATCTTTGAGAACTTTATGGAGAACTCTCCGGTGTGTGGGTTCCCCACGATGTTTTCCTTCACCGAAGCAACTGATAATTAACTTTTAATACGCACATAACATTTGAAAATGGAGGTGCGTGACAGGATTTGAACTCGGGCTCTCGCATTCGGGAGACCAACGTTCTAAACTAGGCTATCACTGCTACGTAAGTATTGTATTTCACAACAACTTTCTCGAATGTACTGAAAGGAGAAGTCGTAATTTCAAACACCCTTATAAGAAAATTTAAATTAATATTGTGTGAAATGGAAGTGAAAACCATATATTTGATCTTTCTCATATTTGACATTATATTTTAGTGGAATTTTGAAGTACAAAATTACTTTTATCACTGCTTCAATGACACCTAAAGAAATAAATTGAATAGGTCCTGACGTACCAATCTGTAAGTAAAAAAAATGAACCTCTCCCCGAGCCATGTAGTAAAATAGTAGAAGAAAACAAGGGTATTTCTAGAACAATATTTATGGGTACTCGGCATTCTGAGGGTCACGTAATCAAGATCCAACTTACCATATTTTGTAGTGCGTAAATATTCATAATGCTCTCCATTATTCATATGCCTGGTCTAGTTTTATAACGCGTGTAAATCACGTTTGAGTGGTTGTGTTTAGTGATCCGTGAACTAAATGTTCCGAAGAATCTTTTTTTTTTTTTTTAATAAAAATATTAAACTAGTATAAAATAAAAAAAACATGGGAGGTGTCAAGGGACACCCGTATGGAACGAAGTTCCTTTCGATTTAAGTATTGTTTTGTTGTACAGCGCCATCTCTGTAAAACTCTGTGAGTTACGCTAGCGTGATTCACAAAGTTGTACAGTACAGCGCCATCTCTGTAAAACTCTGTGAATCACTTCAAAAAGTATCTTACCAACTTTTCGTAAGAAAATTTTCCTTCTAGCCCCCTTTCATAACGCGCGATAAGGAACTTCTTTCCAAAAACACGCCTGCTATCAAAAAAAATCAGCAGTTTGGAAGATACATATTATGAGGTAATAAAAATATTAAATAAATACATTGTATACATAACCCTATAACAATGACATAACCCCAATATTCGTTCACTGCATAACCCTACTTGGCAGTCGGGTAAAAATAATCGACGTCACCGGGGCGTTCGATGAGGAAACTAAAATCATCGCTAAACAAAATAAAAAATACACATACACAAAATCGCCTTGTGCGTTTATGCCATCTGGTGGCTCGTCCGGTCCTTTTGCTGGTTCTATTCGTTATTATTGGAACAAAAAGTTGTCTATCATGATACTCTCCACTCTCCAGCCAAAAATCTATTTCTGTGTGAAAAATATTTCTCAGTTGCGGTATGTAAGCAGCACATAATAATATGAACAAACACATTCGTATGTATGTATGTAGCTGCTTTGTTATGCTTGTATGGTTCGGGAAGATGTGATCGCTTAGCGAAAAAGTCCTTTTAATAAATTAAAATAAAAACATACATTTGTATCTGTAATATAAGTAAGAATAAAGGATTACGGGAAATATTCTATTTTTAAAGAGAGTTTATTCTAATACTTTGCCGGCTTTATAGTCCTAAGGGTATCTGAACTAAATCTGTGACTAAACTGCATATGGACGAACAGAGATGGAGATTCGGACGGACAAACTATAAGAGTTCCATTTAAACTACGGAACCCTAAGAACTGTAACTCGAATCAAGTAGATGTCATTCAAAATTAGTTATTAGATCCCGTCATTATTTTGAGCGATCCTTCTATGTCCACACGGGGTTGTCAGGGTGAGACGGGGTGAGACGGGGTGAAACACGGTGCGACGGGCGAGAGGGTCAGGTTAACTCGAGTGAAGGATGCGCGTCGTATGTACGTGATGTTTCCGAACTACGTTCTGAATCACAATGACACCTTCGGCAATATTCGTTTGGAGTTCGCTTTGTAATTGCGGTGATTGTTTGGACGCAACGTTGACTTGATATCATGTGTGATGTGATCATTTGTCGAGTCTAGAGGACGGGAGTGCTTTTCTTTATTTGTCATACTTCTTATGGTGGATTATGACGAATTATTGGAACGAAGTTCCTTATCGCGCGTTATGAAAGGGGGCTAGACGGATAAAATTCTTACGAAAATTTGCCACGACACTTTTTGAAGTGATTCAGAAAGTTTTACAGAGATGGCGCTGTACAACTTTCTGAATCACGCTAGTAGCGTGAGCTCGTTTCATATTGCTGAATCACACTGCTGAGCGCGTAAAACAATACTTAAATTGAAAGGAACTTCGTTCCATCCGGGTGTCCGTCCCTTGACACCTCTCAAGTTTTTATTATTTTTACGTTGGTAGTTTTTAGACCATACATTTTAAGTACCCTGTGTCTTATTCCAGATCATTCACGGTCTACCTGTATTATAAATTTCATGAAAATCGGTTTAGTAGTTTTTGCGTGAAAGAGTAACATACATCCATACAAACTTTCACATTTATAATTTTGCTAGGAATGAATACAGGTTATTTATATTGAAAGTAGTCATTCCCGAGGTATACCGCACATCGGTAGACGCTCTCAATATTATAAACACAAGGGTGTACTTATTTAAGGGATCCGAGGTGTCGGCAGTTGATTTATTCACGGCCTCCCTAGAGACGATCGATTTTATGTATCGATATATCGATAGCGATATTGATATTTATATTGAAATTGATATCTATAATTAAAGCATCCGCTTTATAAATTGCATGCATTGAATGTAGAAGAAATAAGCATAATAAGCATTCGTTAACTTCTACGGCAGATTTTAACGTACTTTTCGATGTAATTCCTGAAAAGGTCTTGAAATACTTAGCTTTTTTATCACACATCAAGAACATGTTAAATTTTTTGGAACAAAGTTCCTTATCGCGCGTTGTGAAAGGGGGCTAGACGGAAAAAATTCTTACGACACTTTTTTTCTTACGACACTTTTTGATTCTTACGAAAAGTCGTGACGACACTTTTTGCTATTGAAGTTGTAAGAAGTACATAGATGGCGCTGTACAACTCAGTGTTTTCGCGCGTTGTGAAAGGGGGCTAGACGGAAAATTACGACACTTTTTGATTCTTACAAATGACGACACTTTTTTTGAAGTGATTCAGAGCGTTTTACAGAGATGGCGCTGTACAACAAAACAACACTTAAATCGAAAGGAACTTCGTTCCATCCGGGTGTCCCTTGACACCTCTCATTTCTTTTTTTTTCGTAAAAACCATCCTTGGACTATCACAATCATTTGAAAACAAAAACAGCCGTTTTCACGGTTTCCAATAAACTAATTAATCCCAAAGTAAATATCAAATAAACATCGACAATACTTCTCCATACACAAAATCTCTTCCCCTCCCGTCTTCTAAATGATGGTAAGGAAATAGTGGACATTCCCTTCCTGACGACGCCATAACAGTTCAATGTTTTGGAAATAGCGTTTATGGCGATATGCCGCTTGCAGTTATGGCCGCGTTAATACTTCCCATGGCTACACTGTACTTTGGGCTATTGTTATACAGGAGGATCTAGGCGGTTTTCTTGTATAGATTATTATACAATGGCTGTATCAATTACAACTTAGACAAGAATGATAGAGTTGTATAACTCGAGCGTTTATTTAATTTACACTGAGTTCTTACTTTTCATTACGAATTCAATAGGAATGTTAGGATAAAATAAAACATGACGAAGAAAAAAAAGCACTTGAGAAAACAAACTCATTTTGAAATCACAGATAGATACTTAAATTGTATTCTTATCGACGCTTGAAAGGAAAAATTGACTAAGCGACATTGAGCTAACTTTATAGGAGAGCAGTTTAAAGTTGGAATTTTTAGAAAAAATCATACCTATATTTTTGTAATCCTCCTACCGACGTTATTCTTAATTTTTGAAATCCTTATTTTATCATCTATATTGTGGCATATACAACAACTTTTTTAAAAATTCACTTTAAACTGCTCTCCGGTAAAGTTAGCTCAATGTCGCTTAGTCAATTTTTCCTTTCAAGCGTCGATAGGTATTTGGACATTTTAGGTTGGTTAGGTATATGATGTATAGGGTAAGGCATTAAACGATAGTGTACCCTACATACCCTCTCATTGTACATAGCACGTTCTCATTGTCCCCATGTTATTTATTAGCGGCCGAACAAAGCACTCGTGATAAGTAGTGAAGCACTCAGATAATATAGTTATTACTTAGCGAGGCTGAGGGTCATAATTATTAATGACCTATTTCTCCGGCCGGTTCAAGGGTTTCTGGAAGACAATGCTGGAGTATAATAGTTATGGTCTCGCTCGCGTGAGGTCGTGTCTGAATATAGGCGACGAGCGATGTAGATTAAGCGATGAGTAGACAATATCTAATACCTTTAAACGAGCAATACCTGTATATTTATATAATATTATACATTCTTGGGATCTGGGAAACAAAGATATTCATGAAATTCAGTGTGCATTAGTTTTCTGGGGCAATAAATCGATCAAGCTAGAATTTGTTTTTAGAAAATGTCGTTTTATTCGTGTCTCCGGGCAATGAAAAACTGCTAGAATAGACTCTTCCTGACATCTATTGGCGAATAAAAACACTAAAGCTACTTCAGTAGATGGCGTCCAAGCAAAGCTCGGTCATCCGGGTACTGAATTTTTTTAAAGGCATCGGTAAACTGTGAACAGTGGTGGGTTTAAACGTATGCAATAATTATATTACAATATTTTTCTGTGGTACGAGTACTCACAGTAAGTATTATGTTCGCCGCCATTACAAATCAATTGTTGTTAAAAATTTCATTGCCAAAATTCGATTGCTATTATAGACTACTGAATGCTTAATTTATGAGTGTTACCTTCTAGGAATAACCACATATAAACAACCATTCAAAACTATGCAAACACTTATATACGTTTATTTAGCAATTTAATAATAATATAGAAGCTTAAAGTAGTTAACTTATTATAACTTGTAATAACATTTTAATGATCACTTATTTTTAATTTTTAGTTATTTCAACTAATCGCAAAATCTCCCTGTTTACGATGCGTTTGATCCGTAACTATTCTTTTATTATAGATACTCACAACTTCTTCGACTAAGCAACTTAATCGCTGTTACTGAAACAGTGGCCTTAAACTAATGGCCGGTGGCATTTAAAGGGCTTTGTCAAGTTATCTATGTTAGTTGAAAACGTGTTTTAGGGCGGAATTTAAGGGCCCATAGATGTCGTTTTGCAATAAATACAAACAGGTATATGCAAATATTTTAATAAATACATTATTATATTGCGATAATATAAACTTTTAAAAGGGAAATGTATTAAGGACAAAAAAATCACAAAGTGGAAAGACACCTATCAGTATTTAGTCGTAAGCCCAATATAGGTTTTTTCTTTTGTTTTCAATGAACACTTATCCTAAGATGGCTCATGACATGACTAAGGTGACCATACGTCCCGCTTTGGGCGGGATTGTCCGGCTTTGAGGCTATCTGACTCGCTGTCCCCCGCGAAAGAAGAAATTCCCGCTTAGTACACCAAAAGTCCCTCTTTGTCATATATTTACTTAGTTGTGTACATCAAATTCATTCAAAGAACGGGATTACGCCTGAAGACCTTTTTTTAGCTATGAATACTAATTCTTGTAGATAAGTAACCACCTAATGACCTTTTTTAGATATAAATAGTAATAATTGTATACAAAATTCCGTAGGCATTGCGCTTTAACAGAAAGAATGGTCAGTTTACTCATGACATAAAAAGCCTTCCAATATTAGAGAATAATATTACTGTATAATATACTCTAAGCTTCCAATTAAACTACTACGATGCTCTGCCTGCGGCTTTGGTCGGGTTTTACGGGATAATAAGTACCTTAGGTATATGTGCTAAATTTCATAAATATCCTTTCAGAACAGAACTTCCGTTTTTGTGACTTGGCTGTGAAACTCCATCAAGTATCAAAACATTCAGTCGCAACTCACCAACTGATTATTCAATGGTAGTTTTGTGATCTTCGCCGGGACACGGGACTGGGGGACACTGGGACAGAGGGGGGACATTGGGACAGAGGGGGGACCGGGGGGGGAGACAGGGGTACTGAAACAGGAGGCAGGGGACGCTAACGTGTTTATCGAAGTTCTGTTAAAGTTAGCAGCGATGTAGACGGTAAGGGATATTGTGGAGGAATTTTTACCATACCACATATGTATTTTGATGTAATGTCAACGGATTTTCGTTTTGACTTAGTAGACTCGTGATTACCGGCATGCTTTACGTTTTTCGCGTGAGTTCTTTCTTTCTATTTCTTCTCTTGGCCATCAAAGTATCAGTGATTCCTTTGGTGTCGATTTTGTGAATAGGTGACGATAACCACCGATCCGATTACGTAGATCGTCATATTTCCATAAAAGAAAGTCATAAAAGTGTAGAATGCTATCCAAAACTTTTCATACATATTTGACATTCAGAATAAAAAGTACCTATATAGGTACAAACACTTCTCTGAAAATGTTATAATATGGAGTACACCATACACAATATTGAGTACAGAATGCCAACACTAATTTCAAAACGGAAAAAATAATTGTCATCGATCAATACATGATTTCATTACTTTGATTTAATAATATATTTTTCATCGACGTTATTACGATATTCCAAAGTATCAAGCGTATGCTTGTCCCGGGAGGATGTAACAAATTTTACCGAGTTCGTTCGGAAGTTAGCATCGAATCCCCGAGTCTTCGCGCTGCAATTTGTTTACAGAACTTCAACAGTACGAGAGAAATTGTACGGTTCATTCCTTGAAGATCCATTGAGTAAATACTATTTCATTTATTTTCCGAGAAAACAAATAATATTAGGTTTAAATAAACAGAAAATAAAATTTTATTATTATTATTTAATTTTTTAATTACCTTTCGCCAAGATTGCGATTTACGTATAATATTTGAAGATTTCATCATCAGACTAACCAATCTGGAAAAATGTAGCTAAAAAAGATAACAAAATCCTTTAAAGAAATAAAGAATCCTTTCAGATATTATCTAACATTTTAACAAAAAATTAACCGACTTCAAATGAAGTACATTGTACTTTTGACATGGATGCCATTGTCAGATCTCGCTCAAATTTATGTGGGACTACATGACAAGCACCAGCTTTCGATTAAAAAAAGAATCATTGAAATCGGTTGGCGCGATATTGAGTTATTCGTCCATTTATCGCGCACATACTTAATGCAAATTTAAGACTTATATGTTTTGGATATGGATGCCATTGTCAGATCTCGTTCAAATTTATGTGGGACCACACGACAAGCACCAGCTTTCAAAAATTGCAAATCGGTTCACCCAGTCCAAAGTTCTGAGGTAACAAATATAAAAAAAATACAATCGAATTGAGAACGTCCTCCTTTTTTTGAAGACGGTTAAAAAACTATTTTTTAAATCGGTTGATATCATAGTTTCTTTCTTGAAATCGATACATGGTAATCACTCAGTATTGATCCCTGTATGTGTTATGGTCGTTTGTGACCATGTGAACTAGATAACTATGTAAAGTTTAAAAAGTTTTACAATAAAGAATATTTGGCTTCAACCCGTTAATGGCCCAGTACTGGGCTCGGGTCGCTCCACCTAAGGAGGGTCTCCAACATGGCTTAACGACTGTTATCTTATGATGACAACCAGGACCGACGGCTTTACGTGACCTCAGACAAAAACGCTCAAAAAAATTTTGCCACTAGCGGTCACTCATCCAACTACCGACCGCGCCCGCTGTTGCTTAACTTTGTCGATCACTTAGGATCTAGGCAAGCTGCTAGGCTATGAGCGCTTCAATGAATATTTATTCACCAATAATTCACACGATAACATGGTACCAGACCGCCACCGCGCCTACCGCTGACAGGAGATTACACTGGATGCCATCACTCAGCGGAAATAGAGACAGCTAGCGATGTTTCTATGTAGGTACCGACTGATACTGAAATAGTCTATGTAGTACATAGTACTATTACTACAGCGTATGTCTATTGATATTAACATGACGACAGCCAACACAGAGAAATACGAATACTGCCAAGGGAAAGTAGTGGATACACTGTACTAACAGAGTATTCGGACAAAATCCTACTTTTGTAACTCTTTCACGTAAAAAGTACTGTTCGGATTTTTATGAAATTTATCACACATTATCTGGCATAGCATATAGGGTACATAGGACATAGGTAAATAAGTACACACATAAATGTCTACAAAATTATGTGCATGTATAACTCTCCACCATTGAAGTATAATGTCATAGAACAGACATCTCGAACAAAATGTGTGCCCCGGAGGTTCGATTTTCAAAATTGAGCCCCGGTTCTCTTTTCAAAATCGAACGAATCCATTGAAGATTGAAGCCACGTGGCGCCAATGCATTGGGACATACATGGTGTTCGCGGTGTCGGTTCTATACGCTAGTAATAATACTTCAATGCTCTCCACTTAGAAATTAAAGTATTTTTCTTCTCGTCTTCATATCCTTGACCCTATCTACATGATTATGGTTTAGAATCAAAGTGCCGTAACCAAGTCATCATAATTTTAATAACAGTTAATCTCAGCCAAATAACACCGAAACCCGTAACACAGGAAGCTATAAACCGGTTCAATAAACCAGTGGAGCTCTACGTGACTAGGGTAACCAGACGAGATTCATATCAAGGAAAAGTCCGGAGATACTTGCAAACGTAATTTACAATTATTTCTAAAACAAATAATTTAAAAAAAATGGTACTCTAGTAATTTACAATTACATATATTTAAAAAAAGTCACATTCCCCGATATGTGGCACCCTAAACCTGCCTTATTTGTATTTTAACGACATTATCTAAGAACATTTGGGCTGCGAAGACGTATTTATATAAGTCCAGCGGAGATATCAGGTAGGTATATTTAGAAGATATGAGGTAATAAAGAATATTACATAATACATACAATATACTTAGATTATATTTATGTTATTACAGGTATTTATATATGCCTGTGTATTTGTATGTATTCTTGTTATGTCATTACTTAGTCTGTAGATTTTAGTAAACATATAATATATCTATATCTCATGTTAACACCTGCCATCAGCTATTTCCACATCCACCCAGGGTTGACTGGTGGACATTGCCATTAGGCATTAAGTTTGCCCTTTGTTTCTTCTTTTTAAGAGGTGACATAAACATGTAAATAAATAAATAAATATACCCGCAAAAAAC
This sequence comes from Thymelicus lineola, assembly GCA_963932265.1. Classification (NCBI taxonomy): domain Eukaryota; kingdom Metazoa; phylum Arthropoda; class Insecta; order Lepidoptera; family Hesperiidae; genus Thymelicus; species Thymelicus lineola. The sequence continues at coordinate 298,309 of OZ010695.1, forward strand.
ATGACCCTTCGCAGGTGGAATTTGTACTCATAAACTTACATTTGGTTAAAATCACATTCGTTTTATGCTCAATGATGTGGAGTGGATGCCATTGACAATGCCATACTCATTACACACAGAGACCGAGAACAGAAATTCAAACTCATCATTCAAATTTCCACCTCGATGGGAACCGAACCCAGGACTCTTGGCGCGACGATCCGGCATGGAAACTATTGCGCCACAAGGGTCGTCTTATCTTGAAATCAGTACCAATCCTGAGACATGGTAGCCCTACAAGCAAGGCGCTAGCGATGGCCAACGTCCTACCACTTCCTCTATTAACAGAAAGCATTAGAGATGTCTAATAATTACTTCATAATGGTAATTGAAATACCGTAACCAGTAAACCACCTAGTCTCTGTAGGTCTGTTTAAGAAATACTGCCGCTTAAATACAATACATTAAAAACTCTTATAAGTTAAAGCTTAGTTAGTGGTTTGAAAGATGGTCACAACTCATGCACTGAGATGTTTATGAAGGCCATACAAGATCAAGTATACTTGTCGAGTTTGGAGCGGACTTGATGCACCATTCAGTAAACTTGACGTTGTATGGCCATGGTATGGTATCTGGCCATATATCTATCTCATGCACACTGGATGCCGCATCAAGTCAAACTAACATATTTGACAAGTCAAACTGCATACTTGATCATGTATGGCCTATTAGGTACGAATCCAGTACACACCAGTTAAATCCTAAATAATTTACGTAATGTAAACAAACATAAACAACAAATAAACAATAAATAATAAATAAATAACATCGTAAGGAAACATAGGCATCTAAATACTCACTTATTTACTTAAGTAACTATTTCTGTATAAACAAGAATAGATTCTATTCTTTAGACTTTATCATAATACATGACTTCTGTGATAATACCTAGTATTGTGACGCTAAATTATGAACTCTACTTCAGCGGTAATAATAACAAAACTGATCACAGAATTATCAAAGGTGGTTCGCTCATAGCTACAAAAATTAACACACCGTACATTTAGATACATAACCAATATTATTACGCCTCCCAAACTTTCAAAAACGAAACCGACAAAGTCCAGTTCCATATTCTAAAATCATAAGAGCTCATAAAAATCTACAAAGAGCTCCTTCCGACACTCAAAGGAAGATCATTTTAAAGTACAATCCTGTTGGGACCTGTTGTGCCGTCGCGGCGTCGGAAGACATGTCAGTGCGAGTGATACGTCAAACAAGTGCCGTAAATATGGCGACGAACAAAGGACTGCGAAAGTATTGATTTAGAGATGTGACTAGGCAATAAGTATACATCGATGATTTTTATACCGAGCAAATATTTTTTAAGGGGACATTGTTACCATCACGGTGTATCATCATACATACATGTGTTTTTTTCAATAGCTGGGATAATTGGCACCCTCTTGCACACTGCAATGGCCGGCACTGAATTGCGTGTAATTTAATTCTTCAAAAACAATCTAGACCAACAACAAAGATATACATATCATAAATCTCCCGCCGGAGATGTCAGGATTAGGGTTAGATAAAGCCAGACCCTTAATTTCACAAGAAGGATCATTACTAAGTAGGCAAAAGGATTGTTTCAATATTATAAAATAATTTATTTAATTAACTCCTTTGATTTCTGACACAATTTTTATTCAAACTGCTTTTTTGAAACGCGTTTCAACGGTTCATCGTAACACTTACATTGCGTACAATTACAAAAAATACACCATTTACTATAAAGAATGTTTACGACTGTATAACAGGATTACAAATGAAGCTCACTTTATGAGTGACACATCTACTTAATTACTCAACCGCTATACGCGTCAAAGGAAAATGACTTTTTCATTGCGGCGGCTCCAGTTATTTTAACCAAATAACGTTTCGTGCGAAGACATTTAACTAAGTAACGTTAACTATTTACTTGGAACTACGGTGTGATAAAACTGTCAACGTGAAATGAGTAATTTAGTGAGAAATATAGTAAGCAGTGTTTTTATTTATCTTTACCCTCGTTAAAGCATTAATCATTCATGAAAAGTATCAACAAAGCAAAACCTCGAATTTTCAACTAATTACTCCACCTATTCAGAGTTTAAACTAGTATAATAGTTTACATATACATCTATAATCTAGTGATCTATTTAGTCTCGCAATTGGCTCACGTGGGATTTTACCTAACACAATTCTGCAAAGTTATGAGCGTACTTTGTCAGAGGAAAATACGAGTATATATCCAGCAAAACGTTTACAGAATCAAAAATCCAACATTTTGAAGTCTCGGAAAAAATTACAATTATCGACAAAACCAATAAGGCACGCAGCATCTCTAGCAGTAAAATATCAGGGCAGAACACAAAAGGATCCTTTTGTGAGGGTGTAAGCAAAAAATGGGGCTTAACAAAAGGCTCCAAATGGGCCGATGGTATTAGAGACCCACCGCCCCACGCGGCTCCGTTAATTGCTACCTATGTTGATTGCGTGTTAAAATCGCGTACTTTTTTGACAGATTTTAAATTGCGACAATTTTTTCCAATCGGCTCGGAATCCGTTTTAGAATACGTGTATTGGTTTTTCCTTTGTTACCGCTAGTTGGCGCTGTCATTGCACATTGCGTACTAATAGAGCAATTTCATGTCAATACTTCAACCGCTACCTAGTCTATAAAAGAATAGCGCTTTTTAGGAATTCAATAGTTACTGATAAAAATAAAACCTGTACTGTATTTCGCGTCTGTTCGTTTCAATAGGCCATTTGAAATTGATTAAACCGAAAAGAAAATATTCGAGTTTTATAGGGTATTCTGTGAGCGCTGGAGTCAACATTAAAAAAAAATAACGATGCTATACAAAAAAAATTGCGGTGTCTGTTCGACTATCACGTCAGTCGCAAATGGTTTAAAGTAAGCGAAAGTGTAGAAGGATGGTGGCAATGGCTATATAATATGTATAATATTACTGCCAGCATGAGTACCATTGAGTTTAAACTATAGCTATTAAGCTGGCCATACACGATCAAGTGTACCTGTCAAGTTTGCAACGTGACTTGATGCGGCATACAGTTTGCATGAGATAGCTATATGGCCAGATGATACCGTGTCAGATACCGTGGCCATACACCGACAAGTTTACTGGATGCCGCGTCAAGTCCGCTGCAAACTTGACAAGTATACTTGATCGGTTATGGCCAGCATTACAGAGCCCAGCTATCTCCAATAGACAGCATCCATTTGTCCATTGGTCAAGAGAGTGCACCAAGAGCTTGGGTTTTGGCATTGAAGTATTATTACTATCATATAGAACCGACACCGCGAACACCATGTATGTCCCAATGGATTGGCGCCATGTGGCTTCAATCTTCAATGGATTCGTTCGATTTTGAAAAGAGAACGGGGGCTCAATTTTGAAAATCGAACCTCTCGGGCGGGACACACATTTTGTTCGAGATGTCTGTTCTATGACATTATACTTCAATGGGCTTTGGCCTTAAGATAGATGGTGTCACATCTCCAAATTTTGAGGTAAACTGTACAGTTTACAGGCTGTTCATATAAATAAAATTGTAGTGTTTGTCTTTCAAATTCATATTTCAAAACAACTGTTTTCTAAAGTGCGTACTTACATGATACCAAAACACAAACAAAGTGATTAAAAATGTTTGTCTGTCTGCCCTTCTGTTTGTCCAGGCTTATCTCTGGAACGGATAAAACGATTTTAATGCGACCTGCACTAAAAGATAGAGGAGAATATAAGTTATTATTCCGAAATTGCCATGAGATCAGCATTTACGCGAGAAAATCTCCCATACGAAGAAGTCACGGGTACGGCTAGTGTAAAATAACACGAGAGAATCAATGATGTTTATTAAAGATACGTTATACCCTTATAAATCAAACGAAAAATCTGTTCCGAAAACAGCTACGACACACTGTGACCAATCAGCGCTTGTTAAATTATGTAAAAGGGATAGCATTACTAAAACCATAATAGTGAAAAAGACAGCTAGTGTTTGTCGCTCGCGTCACAAGTACCTTAAGTTCGGCTGGCGCCAAGCTGGCGCGCTGTCATGCCGCCATACTTATTTTGTTAGAGAATTATTGAAATGAAATAAAATGCAATAAATCATGATTCCTTACTTGTGGTATGTTATTCCATGAATTTTATTTTTTTTACGTAAGTAATTAGTGCATTTACGCATAACACACGAAGGCATTTTAACGCTGTATGTCAAATCTCCAGCACTTCTGACAAAAATAAAAGCGTGCGTATCCACAGAGTATTGAGAGAGCGACTGCGAGTAATGCGAGCAAGCGTGGTCAATTGACTACTCTTTCGCTCTTCGCCGTCGGCGCGCTAGTAACCCATCTACCTCTTTTATACATATAATATCATTGAAGAGAATAGTCGTATTCGACAAACGCTTACCCACTTTTCATGTAAACCACAATTACTATTGACATTGAGTGGTTGTCGCAAATTACATAATTTCACGACAACCGACAACACATCTTCACAAACACACGACATACAATAAACTGGCATGTGATACTGGTACAAGGTATAGGCGTCGAGCGATATTGAAACATGTTGCAATCATATGAATGAAGCTTTTTTTTGTTTTTCGTTTTTGCATGCCGTAAAGATAGAAAAATAGTAATAAAATCGAAATATTTCGAAGCGTTCGCCGGGAAAGGTGTCCGATATAATTACCTCGACCTCAGAAAAGGCAGTTTTAACTTATTACATTATAATTTGAAGTGTTTTTTAAGTCTTGTAATTGCTTTCTAACAATAATAAGTATCACCTGTCTGTTTTTTACACCAATCCGTAAATAAAATATACCTCTACATTATCACATTACAATTATCTGTAGCAGAATCATAATTCTGTACTTTCTCTCTTTTCTCTTCTTTCATGGCCAGCATCGCATCGGCGATGTCTTTATCGTGACTGATATTCGAAACTGAGGGTGACCAAGTAAAATAAAAAGGCATGTCTGCCCATTTGTCTTCTATTTACATAAAATAGCAATGGAACACAAATTAAAGCCTAGCCCCCCTTTAATAAAAACAAGCAAAGATATAGAAGGCTTATAAAGTGTTTTGTTTCTTTCACCCGTATGAAAAACAATAAAATAAAACGTATTACCACCGGTCAAAAGCTAAAATAGGTTTATTAAGCGTTTATGAACAAGGCCGTAATACTAGTGTTGGGGCCACTTACCGCCAGATAGATCTTCAGCTCGTAAGCCGGCTATTTCCAAGAAAAAAATAATTAAATAAGCATTAAAACAGTTTATAACCCGATCCTCGTTCTCTCATGTCTCGTACCACAAACCTTCCTCCAATCGACACAACCTCCGCGATAAGGCAACAAAGCGGATTCCGTTATTTCCCACGGGCCACGAAATTCTTTTCCATTTTTGGAGGCCCAAAATTTCCTCGGTCAATTTGCAAGTGTTCAGACGGAATGTAGCTTGGCTGTACCTAACAAGATGTCTTATTACACCCATGTAATTAAGGTCTTTTTTCTATAATAATAAAACGACTGGGACATTCTAATGTGTACTTATATTTTATGTCGTTGGAAAATTTTAGTGTTTATAAATTCTATAATCAAAGTTAGTTTTGTAAATGCGAGTGACGAAAGCGTAGCTCACTGGATACTTCCTAGATAGTATGATAGTTCTTTAACTAAAAGAAACGAAGTAAACAAGAGCTAAATAAGAATAGCTTTTAATTTACTAAAATCGCTTCTATTAAAAAATACGATAATTTAAGGAATTTAAATAGGCGGACAAACAAAATTATCGTCGGTTCTCCAATTTAAACGCACAGATCAGATATAATTCAATATAATCTTTCGCTACAATAATATAAAAATCATTGTCTCCAATATAATCATTGCCTTTTATCCATTGCCCCAAAACATATTAACGCCATCTAACACAAAATAACATAACGTAGAACAATATATTATATCATCCCCTAAACGACCCTCACAATAGCCCTTAAAGTAGACCCTAAAAGTCTAGATTTATCAGCCCATAGATCAACGTAAAGTATACGGTAGGGACCTTAGTTACCCTTCCAATTATTCAGACAGTGTCTTATGGCAAGCTAGTTACGAATTTCATGAAATCTTCAATCGTTCACTCCGTTTCCATTATCAAATTAAAATATGAACAATAAATATTATACTTATAATTTGCAAAAAATACACATCGTAATAGTTTGCTTGAATTAATCAAAGTTTATCTTCTCTCAATAACAGCATCCTACAATTACTGATTGCATTTTCAATGCATTACTAAGTACCTACATAGTTAACACCGTTACATTTTTATCCGCCTTCTTTTTGGCCAGCAACGCATCGGTGTTGCACTCGTATTTTATCCAATTCATCTCAAGTCGCTTATGGACATACATCCGTTATTGTATATAAAATGAACAGTCACTTCAGTTTTCACTTTAAACTATACTTTTCATCGCTTTAAGCTCGAATCTCATTATCAGACAAACTCCTTAACAGACTAACCGACAAGAGCCAATAAAATTTCGCATACAAATCAGAATGTATGTAAAATTGACGTTATATTTGAATCGAAGGATCATTTGTTACAACTTACCGTTCCTGCGGTAGATATTGGCTACGAGAAAGTTGAAAGGAAAATCAGATGTTAGAAATACATTTGGCTTACATTTTGGCTACATTTTAAAAAGCACTGGTAATAGCGATTTATACTGAACATTTTATACAGAGTTACGTAGCGTTTTATACCCGTTCAAGCCGAAATCTTGGTGCTAATATTTAAGCACCTTACGTGCACAAGTGTGAGATTTGGCACAATATAAGTACATATGGAGAAGAAGTGAAGAAAGGTGCATTTTTGGCGGTATTTGCGAGAATCGTTAAAAAGATCTTTCAAGAATATTATGGGTATGCAAAGACTATTTTTCGACATGGCATATCTTCTTCGTTTGATAGCCTACCTGTGAGCATCGATTCAAGGAAATGAAATGAAATAAGTGAAATGAAATAAGTTTTATTCGAAGTAGGTTTGTTACAAACACTTTTCGAAAGTCACTCAACGCCATCGCTTCAACAAATCCCTACCGTGAGTGGTACCGGGAGAAGAAGCGGCAAGAAACTCCCGGGATTATTTTTTTCCTACTCACAGTTACAGACAGCACTTAATACTACTTATTGCTATATTTGATATTAAAAAAAAAAACTCATGTCCAAGCAGTCTTGTCATTTAAATACTCATCAACTTTGTAATATGCTTTCTTCATGAGAATACCTTTTACATGAGTTTTAAATTTACAGTATGGCATTTCTGTTAATTCTAACGGGATTTTATTATAGATTTTCACACATCTACCCATGAACGAGCCACTAGTTTTTCTGAGTCTAAAACTAGGCACAATCAGTCTAGCCTTGTTTCTTGTGTTAATTTTGTGAACATCACTCTTTTTAAGAAATGTATCGGAGTATTTTTTAACATACATAATATTTTCCAAAATGTATTGTGAAATAACAGTTAGTATATTGATTTCTTTAAAGAGTTCTCTAAGAGAGTCCCTAGGCCTGAGGTTGTAAATAGCGCGAACTGCTCTTTTCTGTAATACAAAGATTGACTCAATATCTGCAGCTGAGCCCCACAACAATAGACCGTAGGACATTATACTATGAAAGTAGCTGTAATAAACTAATCTTGCTGTTTCTACATCAGTCAAGAGCCTTACTTTCTTAACAGCGTAAGCAGCGGAACTGAGCCTCCCTGACAAGGCTTCAATATGAGGACCCCATTGTAGTCGAGAGTCTATGGTAATGCCGAGAAATGTAGTAGAGTTTACTAGTTCTAATACTTCCTTATTTATGACAATTTTAGCTGGGATTTGTTTCACATTGGGTAAGGCAAATCTGACACACTTAGTTTTTTTCGCGTTTAACAACAAATTATTACATGTAAACCAGTGTAATACTTGAGAAACAGTATTATTTACGTCGTCATAACATGTTTTCCTCCTATCTACTTTAAAAATTAAAGATGTATCGTCAGCAAACAATACCGTTTCACACATGTCCTTAGTGAAATAAGGAAGATCATTGATATATATTAAAAATAGCAGTGGTCCTAATATTGATCCTTGGGGCACACCCATTGTTATGTGCGCTCCAGGTGACTCTATTCCATTAATAACTACTTTTTGACTACGTTCAGATAAATAAGATTTTATAAGACTAACTGATTGTGTTGAGACACCATAATGCCTAAGTTTGTCTATTAATATATTATGATCAACGCAATCGAATGCCTTTGAGAGGTCACAGAATATACCGATAGCATCATGCTTATCCTCCCAAGCATTAAAAATGTGTTTAAGAAGTGCGATGCCTGCATCAGTTGTGTTTTTACCTTTTGAAAAACCAAATTGATTAATATGAAATAATTTGTTTGTAGAAAAATGCGATAGTAGTTGGTTGTAGATAATTTTTTCGAAAATTTTACTGAGGGCTGGTAAGATGGATATTGGTCTAAAATTTGTAGGGTCGCTTTTATCACCAGCTTTAAAAAGCGGTATTATTTTCCCATGTTTCATAAGATTGGGAAAAATAGCATCTTCAACACATTTATTAAAAATTAAACTTAAATGGGGGGCAATTGAGTTGATTATTGATTTAACTACAACTGTAGAAAGACCCCAGATATCACTTGACTTTTTAATATTTATCGAATTGAAACTTTGTATAATTTGATTACAAGTCACGGGTTTAAAGTTAAATGAGTTGGTACTTTTAGCAACACATGATTCTAAGATGGTCATAGCTAGTTGGGGGCATGCATTTAAGTTTTTTGTTATCACATGCGGTATGTTCGAAAAAAATTCCTCGAATGCGGCGGCAATCGCGCTATCAGAAGTGACATTAACATTATTAATTTTTAGCGAAAAACTATGCTTATTTGATTTTATTTTGCCTGTTTCTTTATTAATAACATTCCAGGTTGCTTTAATTTTGTTTGAAGAATTTTTTATTTTATCAGCAATGTAGATAGATTTCGCTTTAGCACAGACTAATTTAAAAGTTTTAGAATACATTCTAACACGATTTCTAAATTCCGGATCTGTAGAAGTTGATTTTTCTGCGTACAATTCAAAAAGCTTTATTCTACTTTTATATATTCCTGGTGTGGCCCAGTCACTGAATTTTGTTTTAGTATTATCATACTCAATATGTTTTTGTTTGAAATTATTATTAAATTCACATTTTATTAAATTAAAAACTGTCGAGTATGCCTTGTTAGGTGTGTCATCTGATTTAATATTCAATGACGGGAGTTTATTTGAGATGTTTTTTTTTAATATATTAATCCTTCTTTGAGTTATTGGTCGGCAAATTATATTCTGTTTAAGAGGAACATGATGGTACTCAATGGTGGCAAGTTGTCCGCTATGGTCTGAACTAATACAATTCAAGACTGACTTATTTATTATTGTACAATTACAAAAAATGTTATCTAAGCAAGTAGCCGATGATGGAGTTATTCTTGTAGGTTCCAAAAATACATAATCTAAATTAAAGGATTTAAACAAATTAATGAACCGTACTGAGCAAGAGGTTGTTACTTAATGAACAAGGGAACATAATGAGCAAGGGGTTATCTTAGTTCCGAGTACTTACCTGAAACAAAGGAAAGTAAATTATAAGCATGTAAAATTGTGAAGAAAATTCAAATAAATCGGAAATGAAACCAAAGAAAAATCTATAGTTCTTTAGGGTTCCGAAGTAAAATCGGAACCATTATAGTTTCGTCATGTCCGTCCGTCCGTCCATAGAAGCAGAGCGCCAAGACCCTTACTGCTAAAAAGCTGTAATTTGGCTTGTAATTTGAGTAAGGGTATATGAATGTTTATTAGTCATTCACGCAACAACTACAGAACGGGTTTTCATGAAATTTACACAATCAGACCATAATAATCTGGAGTAATAAGTACTTATTACCCTGGGAAACACGAGCAAAGCCATAGACATAAAGCTAGTAAAAAATATTTGTATTTGTAAGCATATTCCACTAATTTAGATCTGGTATTGTAGTTGTCAGTAAACTTTAACTGCACTGCGGTTTAATATCATAGAGCGTACAGAACACTACGCAAGCAAACCTATGTTATTATAATAAAAATCCAACTCTCCTTTGTAACGTAAAAGGGGCATAAATTCCAAGGAATCTCAGTGTAGTCATCAAAAGGGTGCCATCTATAGAGCGTACTTAGGCTTTGCTCAGAGTTAAAATTATCCGAACAAGAATAATGGTCCTTAATCAACTTTAAATTTCAGCTAAATTTATATTTGTTTTTAACTTTTGTATATAACTTTTTATACATATAGATATATTCTGAATCTCGGAAACGACTCCAAATAAAATTTAGCATGGGGTTTCGGGGACGATAAATCAATCTAGCTAGGAATTATTTTTAGAAAATGTCGTTTTATCCGTGTTTTCAGGCAATGAAAACTGTTAGAATAGACTCTTCCTGACATCTATTGGCGAGTAGCAACACTAAAGCTACTTCAGTAGATGGCGTTGTTAAGCAACTAAACCGAGCAAGACTCGGTCATCCGGGTATTTAACCTTAACGTTAGCCGTATTATATTAATTGTAAATGTTTTCGTATTAACAAAGTGTCTTCTAGTATATATGACTGTTGTCTGAGCAAAGTCTAAGTCTAAATACGGTTTATAGATCTGACCCTAAGAGAGCTCAAAAGAATGAAATTAAAGTATGAATCCACCCTTAATGTTAAGGTGAAAGCGTGGTGCTGAAAATGAATCGCAAAGGGCGTTCTTCTTAACTATAAGGGGACTAAAGCCCTTTTCTATGATGCTTTTAAATCACTGTCATACTGAACTTTGTATACATAATTACGAGTGTAAACTTGTGTTACACAGACGAGTATACATACTATAAGTACCAAGTACGAGTATTTATATTCCAGGTACAATGTACCGAAGGGTGTGATTTGTATTTCTTTAGGTACAAATCTACCAAATGCCTGCTAATGCATACTATACTTCACTTAAAATGTTTATAAGAAATGTACGTTATTTTTATGAAACTTGTTGTGTTGTTTGTTTCGATTAAAAAAAGAATCATTAAAATCGGTTCACCCAGTCGAAAGTTCTGAGGTAACAAACATAAAAAATACAGTTGAATTGAAAACCTCCTCCTTTTTGATGTCTGTTAAAATCGCGGGCAAAGCCGCGCAAGTATTGCATAACAGAGAAGCTTCCAGAGTTTAGTAAAATCATTTCCCGCTAGCGACATACCCAAACCACTATACACTTTTCATATTCCACATGACGTGGACACGACACGGATACGACACGGATACGACGTGAACACGACACGCGGCGGGATGTTCCGAATGCGCACCCACGGCTGTCACCGTGTCGAAACAGATAGCACATCTCTTGAGTATTGCTAGTAAATCTTGTATTCGAATTTGTATAATTCGTGTTTTAAATCTTGCCTGGTAATTTCTTGCTAAGCGATAAATATATGTAATAAATGTTTTTTTTAAAACAGCGCTTTTATATCTCATTTACGTAAATGAGCTTTTTGCTTGGAAGAAAGACTTCAGAATGTCAATTACAACATGTCATTGAATAAAATTGTTGCAGATTGAGTGTACTTATTTTAAACGTAAATAAAACTTTATATTTATTTTACTGTATGTAGATCACACCACAATGGCGAACTATGCATATCAGGTTCGTAGTGAAAACCAGTGACCGTGTCTGATTCCCGATGTAGGCTGATTGCAGATCTTTTCACCCCGTCATTTCTCGTTTCTTCTTTTCATTAGTTCTGAACGCTCGAAGCGTATTTAGAACAGCTTGCTTTCTTAATCGCTCTATTTTAACAGACTTCAAAAAAGGAGGAGGTTAGAACTTTCGACTGGGTGAACCGATTTTGATGATTATTTTTTTAATCAAAAGCTAGTGCTTGTCGTGTGGTCTCACTTA